>PVJI01018424.1:0-33396 GCA_004026765.1 Micronycteris hirsuta | reverse complement strand
TGTAGTTTCTGGTAGTTTTCTGTGAGTTCATCAAGCTTCTCGAGTTTCTTGAGCTGCCTGATAACATATGCTTTGAACTCAATGTCTGATAGTTGGCTTGCCTCTGTTTCATTTATCATTCTTTCTGGGTCTTCCTCCTTTCCTTTCATTTGGGGATTGTTTCTTTGTCTTCCCATTGTTTGTGGGATTCTTCTTGCTAGCCTCTGGTTCTTAAACTGATCTGTCAAGTTCTCTGAAGCAGCGAAGTTAATTTTATGTCACTCTCTGTTTTTTGGGCTGACTCTTGTCTGGGTCCCACTCTATTCTCTTCACAATTCCAGGTTTTAATGTCTCACCTGTTGATAAAGAAGTGAGGGGGAGGGAGATAAAGAAGGAAAAGAAAGCAAAAGAAAAGGAAAAAGAAAGATAAAGAAGAAAATAATTTGAAAATAACCTAAAATAAAAAATAATAATAAAATAGGAAATAAAAGGAAGAGAAAACTAGGAATACCAAATGAAGGGAAGGTAGAAGGAGTTAAAAAAATATAGAGGGACAGATAGGAAGGAGGGTGGGGAAAAACAACCAAAGAAACAAAGAGAAAACGAGAGAAATTAAAAAAAAAAAGACTTTTGTTGGCTGGCTTCAACAGCGTCACGCTGGGAGATCTGTCTTCCTGGGCTGCACTCTTAGCTGCCGTTCCGCCACCAGCGGAGTTTCCGGGAGTTTGCAGCACCTCCTCTGGGTCGCCTGATCTCCTCCCTGAGTCAGAGTTTATGGGGTCTGTGTCTCCAGTCAGTGGGGCTCAATGTAGCTCCTCTGTTTCTCCCGCACAGAGGGACTCAGCACCGCAGGTCTGGGTTGTGTCTCAGGCCCTCCAGGTGTGAGCTCCGCGCTCCTGCATTCGCCGATCGCTTTTGTCTCTGGAATCGGAGCTTGCAAGCCGCAGGCCTGGGCGCCGGGTTGGGTACCTAGGCCAACCGCTCCCGACTGGCTCCACCGGGTGCGCGCCCAATCCAGGAGCTCTGGGGTTGGGTTTTCCTGTCAATTCAGACTCCAATTCCTCCATCTGGGATCACCAGCCTCTGCAGATCAGTCCGCAGGTACGCACTGATCTCCGGACTGCTGGGGACCAAGGCTCTTCCAACAGACGCGTGCGTCTGCTTTGGCAACTCACACACCCCAGTCCAGCTCCCTCCCCCGGAACCTGGAGCAAACCCGGAAGCTGCTGCAACTGGATCCGCAGATCTCTCGGCTCCCTGTGAGGCCCGAGGGACCCCTTCCCTCTGAAGCAGTCTCCCTACCGGCTGATCTTTCAGTTTTATGCACAGTCCTGGTTTCCAATCTTCCCCCACACCGGAATACAGCTGGGTGATCGCTCTGCTCCTCAGAAAATTGGCCAGATATCCCGCCAGTGGGCCAGAGGAAAGCGATCACGCTTCTTCCTTCTCCGCCGTCATCTTTCCCCCTTTAACTCTTGGCTCAAAAAGACGATGTAGAACACAGTAGTGCATACCTTGTGTGCTGGCAGAGAGAGGACAGAGTGGACTAGAGATGCTTGAGGAGAGTCTGGGTTTGGTGGCTCTGGGGAGAGAACTGAAGGAATTCTACAAGGATCCCTGTGCCGAGTCAGTCCCCATACTCTTAATTTCTTTTTTAAAACTTCATTTACTAGAGTCATTAATTAAATATATATGTCTGGTGTGTTAGGGCAATATTTGAAAATTTCCAGTGAGCTATGTGTTATACATTTCAGCCCGGTGATCTGTGTGATCTGGTTTGGAATGAGTGTCTCAGCTCTCAGAATTTTTTGGTGCTGATAATAAAGATATGTGATAAGAGGTGTAGTGTTGGTCAAATTGACATCTTAGTATTTGAAATATTTCTTAAATATTTCAACTTTCTTAAGTATTCATTGTCAGGGTTTGGCAAATATCTTCCACATAGGCTATGTATATCCACAATGTTCTTTACTAGAAAATATAATTGGTTTCTTTTCATATGCATGTCATCAAGAACAATGGAATAGGTAATATTAAATTGCCTTACATTATAAAAAGAATGGTATTAATATAATGTATTATTAATTCAATGGAGAAATTATTAAACTTTTAAATAACCCTCCACTAATTTTTGATGCCTGATTTACAATACCTATTAATAGGGCTTCTCTATTGCATATTACCATTATATAATTATAACATTGTACATTATATGTAACACATATGTTTTTACAATGTGTGACACAAAATATATTTTAGCTAGATAATACTAGTAGATGATATGTTTTGGTTTATTCCTTTAAGGTTTATATATGCATCTGTTGAAACTTTTTTATTCATTCTCAGTTAAATATGATTTTCATGCTGTAACAAGAATGTAATTTATTTTATCTTGAATTTCTTTGGCACACATTTTTATCTAGTCCCCCTTTAACTACTCTGTTCCCTTTAGAAGACAAGCACCCTTTAGGGAAGTGACTATCTTTTATTCTTATATATTATCTGTCTTGAATCTAGCACATGTGGTACATATAGCAGACTCTCAATCAATATTGGTTTTAATTAAATTGAATACTATATGCTTCTACCCATTTTGAGATTAATTGGCTGTCATGTATTAAAGAACAAATTTAATGCACAACTCATTTTTCAAACAGAAATCAGCCAGATGGATTTTTTCCCATTTAAGTGGCTGACACTTTTACATTTACTCCATGTGGCATGTACTCTTCCTGTCACATCTCTCACTTTAATGAGTTGATAATGTCACCAAATGGTTGTTAGCTGTATCAGAACAGGTATATGTGTAGGAAGTAACTAGAACTCCCTTTTGAATACCTACAAATGCCAAATGAGTTTCTAATGTAGGCATTAGGGGAAAAGAAGACAACATCTGAGTTAATGAAATATGTGAAGACACTCTCCCTGGTAGGGAGAGCCACAATGCAGTACTCCTCTTCAGAGACACAGGAAACATAGCTGTATAGATTTATCTCATCTATATTTTTTCCACAATTTTAAAAAATGTATTTAGCTTGCTCTATATATTTACGTACATCTGAGGAGTCAGTTTCACTCCTAAACTTTGAAGAATTTTGAAAATCCAAATATGTTATTTAAGCCACTATAGCATTAACTCAAAGAGTGGTCTCTGCCTACTAAAATATACCAGTTTGAAGGCACTACCTTCCTATTCATGTTTGTTTCACTTAGTACCTGTATTACTTTGGCAAGACACTTAACCTGTGTCTCGGTTTCTGCATCTGTAAAGTCTGAGACTTGGATGTCATATACTTTAATGAGTATTCATTCTTAGTGTTTTTGTGTGTGATTTTGTGTATGTTTTTGTGTGTTCATGAATAAGATTGCCTTGGTTTAATTCACGCTCATAACACTTATTAGTTCTTTGACTTTGCCCAAGTTATTTAATATTTCCAAAATGGCTAAAATAGGTATGTCTTATGAGGATTACACAAAAACATGTCTGTAAAGTGCTTATGATACATAAGATCTCCCAGGTTTTGACTGTTATTATAAGAGTTTTTCAAGCCATCAAAATGCCTTAAATATTTCTGCTGTTTAATTTTAGTATAAATGCTTCTATTTGCAATAATGAATGTAAACTCTTCTGATTCAACTTTCTTAATTACTCTTCAAGTTCAGATGTAAAAATAAAGGAAAGAAAAATGTTATATATTTTATTCCTTTTTTATTACACGTAGAAGTAATTTCTGAAGATAGTGTCAAGAGCTAAACTAATCAATGAAAAATATTATATAAGCCTTTTTAATAAGTCCATCAATATAAAATACTTATTGCCATATGGATTTTAGAGTAGTTCAAATCCTTGCTTTTACAAGTTTATAACTCAGGTATCCAGGTAAGAAGTAGTAAAAGAAATATAACTCAAAATATGGTAGTTGGTTCTAAATACAGATATTTTAAAATACTGCACTTTGGAAAAGTGAGAGTATAGCATGTTCTTTGATAATGAGGAAAGTGCTGAGATAGGAGACAGACATTCCGTTGAATATTGACAAAGGGATAGAATACAACAAACAGAGAGTAACGCAAGTGAAGTCAGAAAATAGCATGAGTATTAGGATGGGAGTGAAAAAGACCACAATGTGTTTTGGGGATGATGGATACATCAGTCTGAAGATTTTAAAGAGATGAAGGTAAAATGATGAAATCAAGACCTTTAAATACTGGTTGAAGAACTAAGATTGTTCCTCCAAAGAGGGAAATAGAAAAGAGGAAATTTTGTGATTTTAACATAGAACTTCAAGGAGTTCACTGGAGTGTACTTAGCATATTTGAAAGATGACAAGGAAGTCAGTGTGACTAGAGTGCAGTGAGTGGGAGGAGAGTCGTAAAAAATGAAGATGAAGTCAGAGAAGTAACAAGGAAGAGGTTCTCCAGGTCATGAAGAATCTTTTATGATCACGTTAAAGATTTTGACTTTAACACTGTGCAAAATGGGGAGTTGAGGGCTTCAGGGAAAAAAATATGTGTCATATAAATAGATTATAAGAGAGCAAGCATGGAAGTAGGGAGAAGGATTAGGTAGCTCTTTCAATGATCCAAACAACATATGATGGTAGCTTGGAATGAACTAATATCAATGGGAATGGTGAGAAATGGTGGAACCCTAGATACATTTTGGAAATATAGCAACAGAATTTTCTGAATAATTGGGATGAGAGTTGTAAGAGAAATAGCAGAGTCAGTGATGACTCAAGTATTATTGGCCTGAGTAAGTAAAAAGATGAAATTGACTTAAACAAAGGGGAAATCTATAAGTGAAAGAAGTTGGAGATATGGGGGACATGGAATTTTGCAGTTTGGGACATGTAAGTTTTTTGGTATTTGTTAGATATCCAAGGGTAGACAACAAATTGGCATTTGGATACATGTTACTGGAGTCAGGAAAGAAGCTCAGGCTGAGCTTCTGGGAGGCAAGGGTATAGATGAATTTGAAAGCCATTAGACTAAAGGTGACCAACAAGAGAGTGAGTATATGTAGGAAAGAGGAGGACTGAGAAGGAACACAGGGAGTACTCCAATGTTAAGAGCTTAAGGTTAATAGGCAGAATTAGAAAAGGACACTAAGTTGCAGCCAGTGAGGTAAGAAGAAAACCAAGAAGTTGTGATGTCCTGGAAACAAAAGGAAGAAAGTGATGATAGGAATGAGGGACATTAAGAGTAGGGTTAAATGTTTTGGAAGGATGTGAAATTGAATGTGAATTTCAGGTTGACTGGAGAAATAAGACAATTAGGAGGATTCATTTTCTTGATGAGTTATGGTAGAGATGATGAATTTTTTTAAAAGGCTGGAACAATCTTATTGGTGGGGCACGTAGATGATGATTTCTAGTGCAGGTGTTCCATATTTTCCAACCATTTCATGTCATTATTTTTAGGTTATTTTAATCATTCGTGTAAGTTCCTGCCACTGTACTAGGTGCTCTTTGATAGTAGTGACAGTATCTTACACATCATATGGCTACAATCTTACATGATGTTTAGTAGAGGCTAAATATATTTTTGCTGAAAAAATAAATAAATGATCAAATAAATGGATAAATAGTTGGATGGATAAGTGAGTGAATATCAGAACACTCTGAGTCTCTTATCAAATCACACACGTAAACATACAATGTAAATATCTCCTGGATACATATTGTAATATCTGGAATAATTTAGAAGGACCATTTAGAACAGCACTATCCAATAAAAATATGATACAGGTATAAGTGCTAGCCACACATGTGATTTTAAATTTTCTAGTAGCTACATTAAAAAAAAGAAAAAAGTGAAATTAATCATCATTTGCATTTTTAACCCAGTACATCTAAACTGTCATTATTTCAGCATGAAATCTATATAAAATATTTTGCATGTTTATTCATGCTAAGCCTTTGAAATCTAGTGTATATTTTATACTTATAGCACACATCTCATTTTGATTTAACTATATTCCAAAACCTCAATAGCCACTGGTGGCTAGCACCCACCATAATGGGCAGCAGGGATTTAGAAAATTCAAGGGATAATAAAGTAAGGCAAACTAGAAATAAACAAGTCTTCATCTCTCTCATCACAGCTTCAAAATCGTATTAATGTCTTATTAAACCATGTAATGATATTTGGGGAAGGGATCCTCTTAGAACTTATTTCAATTACTTCATGTAAAAATTACACAGAAGTCTTAGATATTTAAAAAAGAGAATGCCTTGGTCTTGTGGCTGTATGTGTGTGTGTGTAAACTATGTGTATGAGCCTGGCAATATTTTAAATTATTTTTCAAATTGAAAAATATTGTAGTGCTATATTCATTGTCTCCTTCCTAAATATTTGGAATCTCATCCCAAAGTTCTAGTTAAGATGCATAACATTGTTCAACAGTCTAGCAGATATAGGAAAATTCTGTGTCTTGAATGCAATACAAAAGATCCTGAGTTACAGGTTATACATCAAAATCATGTGGCTTTTAACCTCCTCTTTGGAAAACAAAACAATAAAAATCTTGAAAAAAAATGCTGAAGCTATGCTAATTAAAATTGCTTTGAAAAGGCATGTATTATTTTGTACATTATCATATGACATTAAAAACTCATGCTTTCTCCCCTCCCCCCATCAAGTTAATTGAAAATGTTGATGCCTTGAATCTGGGAGATAGTTTATTATTCCAGAACCATTGTATGGAGTATGCCTTATTGTTATATAGTACATAATTGTGTTTATAATATGCTTTCCCCACTGCCCTTGAACTATTTGAATTATGGAAATCAAATAATCAAGGACAATGTCAATATAGTTCTCATATATTGAAATCATTGCTATTGCTAGCAGAATAATATCAAAAAGCACCTAGCTCTGACAAATTCAGTTAGTCACTTAATTTATGTTTTACCACAAAGTAATATGCCAAAAAATAACACATGCATAATCTTGGATAATGTCACTATGATTTCTTCACATAAAATATAATTTAACTTTTCTTTCTTTATTAAAGTTGAAATGTGTAGATGCATGAATTTTTTTTCCTTTTCAAGGCAAACACTTGTATCTATTTTATCAGTATTTATACAAGTACATTAATACTGGTAGATGTGTCAACAAAAAGCAATTTGCCAATAATAAAGACATAAATGCCTGTATGTGTGTGTGTATACACACATATAGTTTATAACAACATGTTGTCATTCTTGGGAGCACTGAAAGATGTTTTCCATTTATCCACAAAAAAGAAAAATACATTTTCACTGTGTTTTATTTGGGCAGAACACATCATGAATAATAAATTCGGATTTAAGCAATATATCTTAACATGTATGTTTTTTGCTTGTTTGTTTTTGTTAGGACTGTGGGCTCTGGAGACAGACCAGGTCCAAACCCAAGTTCTGTCACTATGTGAGTTTGGATACTTTTATTTCTTACAGTCACTTAATTGTTTCATCTGCAAAACTGTAATGGAGTGCAGAACGGTGGGTCCCTTGAAAATTGGGGAAAACTCCCACAACCCTTAGTTGAGGAAAGAGGTAGTGGACAATATGGCTTTTAAGATACTTTTGCATAACGATGGCCAGGTACTAGCCATGCCTTTCTTGAAGTGGGGAAGACTGCCATACAGGGAGAAAGGTGACTTAGAGAACATTAGGGATTCATGACATAGTTGGGGGAGCTTATACAAAGCCTGTGAGAGAGTCAGGGAGCATATGCCCACCCCAGAAATCACTGGGAATTCTTTCCCTAACTGAAGATGTTAGCCCAAAGAAGGTAAAAGATATGGGGGGAGTGGAAAAATGGCACATCATAGAAGGGGCCACATATGAGGTCACATAGGAAATTCTGGACTGAGCATTTAAAATAAGGGTGGGCTGAGAGAGAAGAGGCTGTGCAGGATGAAAGGGTGTATGAAGTGGAGGCCACATGATCTGAAAGGGTATAGGAGAGGGGGTCCACCACGAAGAGAAGCCATGTGATCTGGAGTGAGAGAGGAGGTACTTCTGCTTCTCTGAAGGATGTATGGAACAGCCACTCCATTGGGACATGTGCCTCCCTGGACTGCACCGTGATCCAGTGTAAAATAGCATATGTTTCCCTGAACCAATATGTGGAGGCTGAGAAGAGCATGCCCAAGATACTGGAGGAGAGAACTGCTGCAAGAGGATAGTGACTGAAACCCACAAGGGCACATTTCAGAGACATGGAGACCTGTTTGTGCAGCTGACTTAAGAACAGATGAGGATATGGGGAACTTCTGGGAATGCTTTTGGCTTATAGCCTTTGGGGGAGCAAGGGAACTGCTGGGTCTCGTGGGAGAACAGGGCTCTGAGCAGGAGAGCTCCCAGTACCCCCCACCGAGGTTGGAACCCTGTTAATAAAAACCTGTTCCTTCAACACTAATTGTTGGGTCATCTGTCAAGGGACCGTGTGGGCAAGCCTGGGTTTTCTTGGTTACAAAACTGCAAATATACACTACTGATTATAGAAGAAAACAAGGATTTTTAAAAAGTGTTGGCTTGTTTTGGTTTTTACAAGTGTAGACAAAATGGGGTTGTGTGTAAGGTAACCTCACAGGGTTATCTGATCAAATATTCCTAACTGGGAACCTCATGGTGGGTAGTCACACTTCAGGCAGAAGTTATTTTCTTTAGTAAAATGTTTATCCTTGCGTTAAACAAGCCATGTCCATTGTTTTCTGTGCTTCTACATTAATACACCTTTAAAATGCCTCCCTTTCAGACTCCTCCTTCTAAAGCCTGCAAGAGAGCTCATAATCTTAACTATCCTGTTAAGCCATCATGGTCTTGCTTTCTCCCACCTTGATGGAACCTTCTTTCCATATCCTCCTTAATCTCAAATGCATAGGTTCTGCTAGCACTTATCTCAGTCTGTTGAAATGTTGCTTCCAGGTATATCCTCTATCTAGCTGAAATAAATTTTTGTAAAGATTCTGTACAGGTTTGGACATTCCTTACATTCACACAAGGATAAATGGTCAGGAATTACTTCACTTTAAAAATTCTACTGCAGAGACACTGGAAGATAACTCTCTGTGCCTCAGTTTACTCTTATGTAAGATGGGGAAAACAATTGTTCTTACCTCATGGATTTGTTAAAAAAAATACTGTAAATGGGACCAGTTCAAAATGGAGCCAGAGCTGCCATCCCAAAAGAACTGCCTTGCAAACTTTATTCCTCAAATGTTTGGAATGTTAAATCTTGGCAAAATAACCTATGGGCTTCTCCTGCATTGTATTCCAGACAACTGTTTGCAAAGCTAACAGGAAAGCAGTCATTCTGACTATTTGCATGAAAATTAAAGCCAGTCTTTAGAATTAGCATCACTATGTTAGCTTATCTGCATCAATAGAAATCCTACCCTAGTACATTACCACCCATAAAAATTCCTTACTTTTGTTTATGTGTGGAAGAAAAGGGGATGCTGTAATAAATCATAAATTCTTAACTGGACAGATTGTAGTTAGTAGTCATGCTCCAGGCCTATAACTCTGTTTTTTTTTTTTTTGGTTGTTGTTGTTGTTATTGTTATTATCTTTTTCTCAAATTTATTATATTTTTCCATTACCATTTATCCCCCTTATGCCCTTTTTCCAGGGGGTAGAGGGATTCAGCAAAAAAGAGAAAGGATTCATGGACATGGACAACAGTGTGAAGATCACAGAGGGGAGGTGGTGGACATAAATTCTTATAGTCACAAATTCAGTCATGTGTATTATTCTTATTATCTGTAGGATAAATAAAAACCACAACATATTTTAAATAAATATGTTTGTCTTGAGTATATGCTGGGTACTTAAAAACACTTGCCAAAATACTGCTGGCTGGCAAATGCTCTTCCATCTTACCGAAAATGCAGAGCTTGAAACTATTGTTCTGTTGAGAGTTAGAATCCTGGTGGAAAATAGCATGACTTAGGAGTAAATCAAAGGGTGCTTTAAGATCAAATGTCTCATTCTGAGTTGTGTGACCATGAGTAAGTTATTTAACATTTATAAACCTTAGTTTTCTCATTTAAAAAGTGAGGTCTAGGGAGTGAAAAGTTCAAATATGCCTCTTACTATTAACATTTCCTATAGATATAATATCTATTATTTTTCAATGATTCTATTATTAATGTGCCTGAGTAAAGATATGCTTTATTTTATATTTATATAAAAATGTCCTTTTTTAAGACATTGTAAAATCTACATCCAGTTATTTTTATGACAATATAAATAATATGTTATAAAATTAATCCTAGGATAGAAGTTGAGTATAAAACTTTTCCTAAAATGCAAAATTTGCCATAATGTTAGATCCTCCTTGTTGCTGCATCAAATATATTTTTGAGAATATTCCTTAATTAAATTGTATGATTTTAACCCTGAAAGCAAACAAGTTAAAGAAAAAATTAAAACTCTCATAGCTCTCATAATAATTTTAATAATGTGGTGTTAATTCTTCAAGTCTGCAGCTGTTCCATATTTCCCTTTATATAATATTTCTTCCTTAAAATCAAAGAAAAGTGAGGAATTTCCATGAAAAAAAGAAACATTCTTTTTCTTTCCTTTACAGTAAATTTTAAGCAACATTGTTAAACTTTCTATTCTTGATTTATTCATAGTTCTAGCATGTTCATTCTCCCTATGGTCTTTTGAATTGAATCTGTTTAATTTTCCTCATGGGCTCAATATTTACAAACTCCATATGAGAAACATAAGGTATTTTCTTTTGATGAATCTCTCTAATCAATACCTCAGAATAAATGATTAGATTAGAAGTTTCCTCTATATAGATACTACCCACAATGTTATGAAACTTCATTCTGGAATGTAAAATAATGTTTGCATTTTCTGATAAATACCTTTAATTACAATTATTTACATGGCAACTTTGTAGAAGGTAAACTTTGGTAAACTGTAGTTTGTATAATATTCTATAAACAAAATATATTTCCATATAATATTATAAAATATTTTCCATGTGTATGTTAAATATATATAGCCATATATATATATATATATATATATATATATATATATATATATATATAGGGAGAGAGAGAGAGAGAGAGAGAGAGAGAGAGAGACCAGAAAAGACCTGGTTTTCTGATATTTTGGAAAGGAATATTGAAAATGTGCTGATAGGAAGGCCATAAAAGTAAATGGGAATATTTTACAATTTTTTTGGTGATTAATTCTACTTTACCAGTGGAGCCTGCATGTAGAAGCTCAAGGGAGTTGGCTGTGTAAATCTCTTACCAATTCTATGTTCAAGGATGCCACTTAATAGCTTGAAATCATCCATGGAGGGAATGTGCTACAAATCGAGTTTTTCTTATTTTATTAGAGCATATTTTTAAACACTTCCCAGTACAGGACTGGATATAACCAATGGTTTCCAGGTTTAATATCTGATGATTGATTTTCTTTAGATGATTGATTTTCTTTATTCATGCCACTTTATGCTTAGAACTATTCCAGAATTAAAGGAGACAAAATGAATATTAAAAAACACCACCTTGCTTCACATGACTGTGGTAGCTTGGGAAGCAGTGACATTTATGAGATGCTGATGAAGGGAATGAAGGTTAAGGCTCTGGTTTAAGGAGGAGACTCACAGCAATCCAGAGTTAGGAAGTCCCATTGAATTTAGTGGAAATCATGGATTAGAAAGTATTTTGCTAGAATCTGATTCTATTTTTTCAGTAAAAATTTACAGAGATAATCTACATGAGCAGAAATTTTGTCTAATGGTGATTTGTTCATTTCTTTCCAGATCTGAACATATGAAATTTTGAGTTATAACTCCTGAATTCAGGACTTAATATATGTTATGCCTAGAATATTTGAAGGGAGAGGATTATTTGATTTGGGGGGATGGGAAAGAGATGTTTTGATGCTGTATGGGGGTGCTAAAGCTTGACTCTGTAGAAATAAGTATAGTATGATCTATATGGTATGGGGAGACATGTCAAAAGCTTGCCTCAGGCTCCAGTGGCTCTTACATTTTCAGAGATCAGTGATATCTTTCAACATCCAACAAATTATAAACTCTTTCTTTTGGAAAATGCAAATGCACATTTGGCACACAATTTCAGGGTACATGTGGATCATTCACAGAATTCATCATATTAAGTGTATGGTCTAAGCCTTGAGTTCTCTTCTTTCTTGTCCAATCCAGTTTTTAGGAAGGAGTATATAGACCTCTATTCAATATTAATCAGTTTATTCTTATCTGGCAGTTTTGTATAACATTATTTCATGAACTTTAGAAAAGAAATAATGACATAAATTAAAAGGGGCAGAAGAGACGTGAGTGTCAATATCCTTATTGTTATGCTATAAAACACGTTGGTACTGATCTTTCATTAAATCATACTTACTTAGGTGATCAGTTTCCTAAGACTAGCCATTGCTGCATCAGAATTAAACAATGTCCAAAGTCAAGGACCATGGTTAGAAGTGGTTCTGTTGATGTTAAGAGCCATTAAAGATTTCTGCTTTTTGTATCTGTGTTACTGACCTTAACTGTTCCTACGTCCAGTTGAGATGGTTACTCCATCTCTCTTAACTATTTTCAATCACTTCCTCACTAGAGGTGCCTTCTCTCAGGTTATAGATGGATTTGATTCTTTTCAATTATTAAAATAATAAAGATACTAAGTGTGTCCTACAACTTTGACAATTTCCCAACTCTCTTAACTCTGACAACCAAATATTGGGATTTAAGAGGCCCAGTAAACAGCTCTTTTATGGCTTCTCTTCCTCAATTTCAACAAATTGAGAGAACAAAGCACAGAGTATAGTTAAATGGAAATTGGGTCATATTTCTTTTCTTCACATATAAAAAGTTAGTGATTTATTATTATTTTAGAAATTCTTACCAGACCATTTAAGACATTGCTATTGTTTACCTTGCCTGTATTATCTCTTACCAACCAGCATTACACCAACTCCCCTACCTGAGACTTAGCGAATTGAGAGATTTTCTCTCTGTTCCTTAGTTGGACAATGCTCTCTCTCCTCTGGGCCATGTTTTCCTGTTTGTAATGCAATGCTGGGCTGCCTCTTCCTAGAGCAGTCTTCTCCTCTGCATCCCCATTTGTTCATGACTTGTCTGGTCTCACACAGAAATTCTCAGGCTTTTTCATGGAAGAACGTCTTCAATAAGCTGGTGAATCTGATGGACAGCATCTCAGAATAATGTTTTCACATGCTTAAAGTAAAATGCATACGATTATGAAAGAAGCTGGTTATATTGGAATATAATTATCAAAATATTAACAAATGTGATGTGATTATATGCCTTTAATTTATCAAAAACAGGATGTAGAGGCAGATAAATAACAACTATCTGAATTTAAATAGAAATAGTATTATGTGATATGAAAATATATGTAACTTCTAATATTAATATGCCACTGCTAATACTGCCATGGTGTGTGTCTACATTCATAATTTAAGGAAATGCCAATTTTAAGAGCTCTATTGAGGTATGATTGATATAGAAAAATGACATATATTTAATGTATGCAATTAAATATGAAGTTGGATATATTCACTCCAGAAACCATCACTACAATCGAAGTGGTAAATATAACCATCATATTTAAACATTAAGGAAATGCTATTTTTAATTAGAGATTGATTGCATTTTTTCTACAACCAAGTTAACAGATTCTTTGAATCCTATCCCAGGATATCTGTTGGCACAGGGGCTCTCAGACCTACAATTTTTGGATTATGTGTGCATTCTTTGTTATCCGAAAACAATCACCAATTTTTAGATAGCACTAATGATTCCATTGTAATTGAAAATTTAATTTGATTCTTCTAGAAGTCTAATAGAGAAAGGACAATTTCTATCTTTTCTATGAATGTCGTTCTAGCTCCTAACATGCATGACCCAGAGTTTGTGAATTAGTAGATGAACAAATGGATAGGAACTTGTGGCTCACTGACTGTTGATTACTGCTCATATTAAAAGGCAGAAAAAATGTACAAAGACATTTTATTTTTGTGATAATTGCCTTTTTTATATTTTCTGCATGAGTGGACTCATTAGAGATTAATATTGGTGGATTTTTATGATATGGCAGCCAAGTTAAGGAAAACTCAGTGTGAACCTCATGATATTCTACAGCCAAAAATGCACAGAGGAAAAGTCATTTTGTAAACAGAATATTTCCCAGTTTACACACAATGGTAGCTCTGTCTAAAATCAGATATACATTTTGCCTTCCCAGGCATTCTCTAATTTTATTGATACCAATTTATCAGATCTCCTCATAGAGTTTAGCTGGAATAGAAATACACAGTTTTTAAACAAGATTTTATTTCTTTATTTTTAGACAGAGGAGGAGGGAAGGAGAAACGGAGGGAGAGAAACATCAATCCATTGCTCTTGCACATGCCCTGACTGGAGACTGAACCCACAATTAAGGCATGTGCTCTGACTGGGAATTGAACCGGTGACCTTTTGCTTTGCCAGGACAATGCTCTGCCCACTGAAACACAGCAGTCAGGGCGAAATGCATAGTTTTTGAACTTCCATTTATGACATCAATATCTCTCTTACTGTCTATCATAGTAATGGTATCACAAAGTAGTGTAACTATTCCTGACCTTGGATTATTCAGTCTCTTCACTCCAACAATTCTTGGATAAAGCTAGCACTAAAAGTTGGTGGATTTGGGGGAAATAGAGAAGCAAAGTGTGTAGTACAAAGTAGATGTTGAATAAATCAGTGTTTATGTTCCCTTTCTCCTCTACATTAGTGACTTCTCCATATTGTCTGCTTGTAATTTTCCTACACAACATATTTATCAGAACTTTCTTGCCCTGTTGGGAACTTCCTTGCCTGGTTTCAGAAGCTGTAACCCTTCATGGCTAAGGCTGAGTAGAGAGACCTTGGGACCGTAATCCACTAAGGAGACAAAGCTTATCTCCCTGGCAGAGGTGCCACCTCTGCCCCCTTTTACTTCATGCTGCTTGGCCCTGGCCAGATGACTGGTTAGCCAGTGATGGGTAAGATTCCTCAAGGGAGGGATGACCTAGAACAGGCACAGTTGTGAAGGGGCCCTCAGGGAAGGACTTGGGAGGCTATAGAAAAAGGAGGCGATGGACCCTCACCCCTCGGCTTTGTCATAGCCTGAGTCCTCATTCTGTCAGCAAGAAGTCTCCTAATCTCATGGCTGCCTTACTTCCCTTGCCTGACTTAAGCCTGGAACAATGCTGGAGGTGGGTACAGCCCTGTGCTGGAAAGGGCGGGTTCCCCAGGGCGATCAGGCCTAAGAAAGAATGCATAAAATCCTGTGAAACCTGCTTTGCTAATACCCTCAATTTAAATGATAAGGGTCTAATGAGTTTGTTTCCCCAAAATTTTGTGGCCCTCTAGCTATCTGACCCTGACTCAGAATAAGCCCTCATAGTTCTTTGAATGTTATCTATTGTTTGATCATTACTGCCTAACAATGATTGATGAGCTTTACCTGTATTCCTCTGCAAATTGAACCTAATGAAAGCCCATTGAGGAACAGGCTCCTGGCCCTTCTCCTTTGAGAAGCCACCTTTCCTCCCATAGCAGATCGTGTCTTTGTAGAGTTATTTTCATCCATGGTGGCGGGAGAGGGGCACATTGCCCCTAGACTGTGAATATTTATAAGAATGAAAATCATGTATTCTCTATAAGACACTTAATAATTTCTTTTTCCACTACTAACCATGTATGTATGGATTTCCAGACTTCTGGAGTACTCATGACAATGACATATTCACGCATGCACTTTTCCTCCCATCATGTGCATCAAAATCATCATTAAATTACTCCAAAATAGAAGGGCCTCTGACTTGATGTATTTTTTACTAGTGTAGGAAAAAAGTATATATAAAACAAACATATTTGCTATATAAAATGAATAATATTTTAAAAATAATAGTTTGTGGTTTAAAAAATTATATGCTAAATGATATTTGAATGTGATTTTCATAAACTGAGATTCTTATCTTTACTACTAAATTGGTGAATTTGCCAATTGAAAGTTGGAGATCAATTGATAAGTTTTGTATGATTAAATATGTCTGTGATAGTTTTTCTTAAATGATCAATATTTACTGTCAATCCCATTAATATCATAATGAAGTTCTAATCAGCTAACAAAGATGGTACCATACATCTCTGTCACACAGTATTACTTTTATTTTAAAAT
This sequence comes from Micronycteris hirsuta, assembly GCA_004026765.1. NCBI lineage: Eukaryota > Metazoa > Chordata > Mammalia > Chiroptera > Phyllostomidae > Micronycteris > Micronycteris hirsuta. Next base: position 17,195 of record PVJI01018424.1, on the reverse strand, counting down.
TATTTTTATTTTTCACAGCCTTATTCAGTTAAAATTGGCAAATACATATATTTAATGTAAACAATGTGATGTTTTGGTACCTTGGTACTCATCTTTAATTCATTCTAGAACTTGTGATGAATGCCGAAACCAACGAATACCAAACGATGAAGCATTTTCTCCAGTAGGGTGCCGTGACTCATACAAGTTCTGGCAAATGCGATGAGTCCTGAGTAAGCACTGAGTCCTAAAACAGTTTTTTCTGGTCAAAATGAGACGAGTACAGGGTTTGAAGAGTTCTGAAGCCAACAAGTACCAAGGGGTGTGTGTGTGTGTGTGTGTGTGTGTATAAATGATTAGTACAATCCATTGTTTATTTTGTTTTTTTTTGTTTGTTTCAGTGAGAACACTTAAGACCTCTCAGAAAATTTCAAATGTGCAACATAGTATTATTACCTCTAGTCACTATATTGCATATTAGATCTCCAGAACTTACTCATCCTGAACAACTGAATCTTTGTACTCCTTGACCTTCATCTTCTCATTTCCTCCACCCCTCAGACCCTGGCTTCTACCATTCTATTCTGCTTTTATGAGTTTGACATTTTTAGATTTCATGTATAGGTGATACCATTTAGTATTTTTCTTTCTGTGTCTGGCTTATTTCACTTAGCATAATGCCCTCCAGGCTCTCCCATGTTGTTGGAAATGGCAAGATTTCTTTCTTTTTAAGGCTGCATCATATATATATATATATATATATATATATATATATATATATATATATATATACACACACACACACACACACACACAAGTTGTTTCCGTATTTTGGCTACTGTGAATAATGCTACAGTGAACATGAGAGTACAGATATTACTGCGGATAGTGATTTTATTTCCTTTGGATATATACCCAGAATTGGGATTGCTGGGTTATATGGTAGTTGCAATTTGAACTTTTTTGGAATCTTCAATACTGTTTTCCATAGTGCCTATATCAATTTACATTTGTACTAATGGTGGACAAGGGTTCCCTCTTCTCCACATCCTCATCAGCTTTTATCTTTTTTCTTTTTGGTAAGTCATGTTAACAAGTGTGAAGTGAGGTTGTTATAGAAACAATAGTCCCCCAGGGTCTTTTTTTATTATGGTTCTTCTTTGCCCACCGCCAGTAGGAATTGTGGCTCTCAATGCCAGAGTTTGGTAGAAAGGAACTATTTTAATAAAAAGTTATACAGGTTTAGCATGATGGTGGAATTCTACCATTAAATCTCATTTCCATTAGAAATGAAGATACACCCACAAACATACAGTCCTGCCCTTCTCCCTCTGCCCAGCCAGGCCAGTCTGAGAGCATGCCAGTCAGAAGTACTAACTTCCAGAAGAAAAAGAGAAAAGTTCGTAGCTCACTTCTCCCAGTTATTCTAAGTAATCCATGCTCAGTTGGGCAGGTTTTCTGAGGTTCCCAGCACCATCAGCAGTATTGCTGTGATTTCCAGTCCTTAATCCAAAACCATGTGGCACTTCCTCATGGCCTGCCAGCGAGAGTCCTTTCACCCCTTTCCTTTCCCCATGGTCTCATATTGTCCCCCGTTGTCTCGCATTGTCCCCATCCCACATGGAAGCCTGCCTTTTTGTTTAAATCCCAGCCTGCAACCTCCTCTATAACCCCATTTCTGACTCCTCCCACAATCAGCTACACCTGCTAGCACTCCCATATTTTCTGCCTTTCTTGGCTGCCATAGTTAGTCCTGGCAGGCATGGCCCCATGGCGTGGTGTGAACCATCTCCAAGCTCTCGTCAAGTGCTGTAATAGGGGGATTCCGGGAGAGCTGCCTCCCAGCGACATCACAGGTCAAAATCCTGCCCATCTTCCTGGCTCCACGCAGGCAAAGGTTCTAATATTAAAACACTGGCCAAGTTACCCCATTACAATATCTCATTGTGGTTCTGATTTGCATTTCTCTGATGATGAGTGATGTTAAGCTCCTTTTCTATACCTTTTTGGTCATTTGCATGTATTTAATTTTAAAAATATAAGTTGTTGGTATTTTTGTATGTATTTTTATTATTAGTCCCTATGTTTATTATGTTATGGGCTGCCAAGTGGTACCTAAAGCTTCTTATAGTGGTTTTCTTTTGGTTTCTACAGGATTTTGTCTTTTGAGCAATTTTATTTTTCTCATAAATTAAGATGTATAAAATATCTTTATGGTGTTATAAAGCAGCACATTGGTTTAAAATATATTTTGCCTGTAATTAAATCTTCCTTGACATTAATATCACAGCTCTGTTTTATTTTCTTAGTATGTCTGGTGGGTCCTTACAATCATTGTACTTTTATTCATTTAGTGTAACTTTGTTTTAGATGAAGCTTTCTCATATACCACATTGTTGGGCTATGAATTTTGAGATTATCTAAGAATCCTTTCTTTTTCAACAGGCTAACTTTTCCTATTTTACATTAATTGCTGTATTTAGAAGATTTGATTTTACTGCTTTCCTCTCATTCTATATTAACTTATCTGTATTTAAAATTTCCCCCTTTATTTTTGCAAAAACATTTTTGTATATTATTCTGTTTTTCTATTTATAATTCAGAGGCTTGGCAATTAATTCCTGTCCTTCTCTGGTTTTATTCTATAACTAAATTGTGTAATCGAAATTACTACTAGGTATTTTGGCGGGGGGTGCTGATGGTGAGTCAGTTGTATTTGGGACATTCCTGGAGTGAAAACACAGAGTAGGCTAATTCCAAATATTCATGGTGATAGCTTAAGAGCCAATCACTGGTGGCTTTTAACTTCCTATTTTTTTAAAGAAATGCAGCATCACAAATGCATTTAAGGTCACAGAGGAGATTAAAATATGAAAAAGAAAGGGCATTGATGACTCAGCATTAAAAGTTGAATTGTATATGCTGCAATGATGCATTTTAAAACCAATGACACTGTGATGCACTGTGATATATAATTTCTACAATCTTTATTGACCTCCAGACTGTGAAAGCCAAAGATAGTAGACTACCTCTTTCCACCTCTGCTTCCTGATAATTATTTTTACATTTATATAATGTTGTATGCTCTATAATATGTACTTTTAAACTAATAATAAATTAAGGTAAAATTAAGATTTTATGTTTTACTTCCATCTATGGAAAATGGTGATATTATTCACTTATACTTACTTTCTCATAGGCCATATCAAAAAATTGGCTTCTTACTGGAAGGAACCATATGAAATTGCCCTTTTTTTAAGATTTTATTTATTTATTTTAGAGAGAGGGGAAGGGAGGGAGACAGAGAGGGAGAGAAACAGCAATGTATGGTTGCCTCTCACATGGCCCTCACTGGGGACCCGGCCCGCAACCCAGGCATGTGCCCTGACTGGGAATCGAACCGGGACCCTCTGGTTCCCAGCCCATGCTCAATCCACTGAGCTACACCAGCCAGGGCAAAATTGCCCATTTTTCAAGGTCAAAAGAATGTATTCTCAGTTTTATATTCTTTTTTTTTAATTTTATTTTTTTGTTCAATTACAGTTATTTGCATCCTCTCCCCTCCCCTCCTCCCTTCCCCTCCAGCCCTACCTCCCCCCAGCCTCCCTCCTCCCTCTTAGTTCTGTCCATGTGTCCTCTACAGTGATTCCTGAAAACCCTTCTCCCCATTGTCCCCTCCTCCCTCTCCCCTGTCTATTGTTAGACTGTTCTTAATTTCAATGTCTCTGGTTATGTTTTACTTGCTTTCTGATTTTGTTGGTTATGATACAGTTAAAGGTGAGATCATATGGTATTTGAGAAAGAAGAGCAAAGCAGGAGAGATCACAATTCCTGATATCACACTATATTACAAGGCCACGGTAATCAAAACAGCTTGGTACTGGCATAAAAACAGACAGATAGACCAATGGAACAGAATAGAGAGCCCAGAAATAAACCCGAGTCTCTATGGGCAATTAATCTTCGACAAAGGGGGGGAGAAACATAAAATGGAATAAAAATAGCCTCTTCACCAAATGGTGTTGGGAAATCTGGATGGCTACCTGCAAAAAAAATGAAACTCGAGCACCAACTTACACCATACACAAAAATAAATTCAATTTTATATTCTTAAGTTTTTATAATTTTAACTTATAAATCATATTTTACACAGCCTGGGCGATTTATATACTATAAAACTTACCCTTTTGTAAAATATATATTCCAAATTATCTCACCCTGACCATAGATATCTAGGAAAAGTATTTTCATCTTTCAATAGGAAGTGAACCAGCAGTTTTTCACATAACACACAAACATAATTTTCTCCAGATCTTAGTCATACGACCATAGCTACAGAAGGCTGGGAAGTATGCTCTCAAGTTGGGTGGCAAGGTGCCCAGATTAAAATGAGATATTTTACTTTTTAAGTAAAGATAGTAGGAAGAGCCATTTGAGGACAATTAGCATCTCTGATACAAATACTGTCTAGTTCTTGACATTGAGAGAGAGATCTACAAAATTTATATTACTATGTTAACACTTTATATTGATTGCTAAAGGTAGAAATGAGTCTATAATTGCTAAGGAACTAGAAGCAAAATTTCTAAAAAACTGGAAAGCAATCATAACAAAAATCTTGATAAATCATGTTAGAAAATAAAGGAAAATAAAGGGAGGAAAAGGTGTAAAATTCAAATCACAAGTAGAAAACATGAAATATTATGACAGAAATTAGACTAAATCAGTAATAGAAATCTATTCATTATTATTAAAAAGATAAAAAATGTATAATGACATAATAAAGCTAAAATAAGGAAAGGCAATACAGTTTTTATTTTATTTATTTTTTCAAGATTTTGTTTATCTATTTTTAGATAGAGGGGAAGGATGGGAGAAAGGGAGAGAAACATTGATGTCTGGTTGCTTCTGGCGTGCCCCCAACTGGGGACCTGGCCCACAACCCAGGCATGTGCCCTGACTGGGAATTGAACCAGCAACCCTTTGGTTTGAAGGTTGGCGGTCAGTTCACTGAGCCACACTAGCCAGGGTGGCAATACAGTTTTTAAAATAGCATAAAATTGTTAGTGTTATAATCAAGCAGGGGTGAATTTAAGTTTAAAATCATTCAGTGAAATAGTGGGAATATTTTGGATTGTCAAATGATGTGCCCATCAAGAATATATATAATGGTCCAGTATAATTGATCATTGAACAAGGTAATATCCAAATAAAAAGTAAAATACTTTCTCAAAATACTAAAAATGGATGAATTCACAATCATAGAGGAAAGCCTTAATATTTCCTTCCCAGAAATTGACAGATCAAGTAGACAAAATAAATTAAATTAGAATAAAAAATTTCAAGAAGAGAATTAACAAGCTTAGTCAAATAGATGGTAGAGAAAAGTATATCTAAGGAACAGAAATATATATATATATATATATATATATATATATATATATATATATATATTCCTGTCAAGTTCCGAAATGCTTCTAAAAACTGATTATATTATAGCCCATAAAAATTTATTTAAAATAGAAAAAACACCATATTGGCCACATTCTCTGAATTCTGTATAATAAAACAAGAATTAAAAATAAATTGAAAACATTATCCATTTCACTTCACAAAGTAGTATTTCAAATAATATAAGGTCGAAAATGTAATGGAAATATTATAAAAAGTAATATGTGAAGAATTAAAAAAACTATATTAGAAGAATCAACTTTAAGATGGCAAGCTGGGATCCCACATTTCCATTAACTTGACCTCTTATTTAACAAAAGGCCTTAGAAAGAGGTATAATATGAAATTATTAATAACCTTAGAAGAAATTTTCAAAGCATGTGGTTAAACGATATAGAATTATCTGGGGAAATCCCACCTTCTAACTTCTTCTGCCTGGGCAATCACCAAATTAACAGAGACAGATTAACAGAAGAAAATGAAAGTTTAATACATGCACATGAGGAATTCACATAAACATCATAAAACCATGAAAATGTCAAAGACAGTGAGTCAATATTGGGTATGTAAGGCATTTTGGACAAAGGAGAAAGGAAGGCAGGGAATGGGGTATTAGATTTCAGACGTGAGAATGGGCAATTTACAGGTAGGTGAGGGCGAGCAGAACACAAATGGCAGGAGAATCCTTGCTAGGTGACTGGGAAACAATGGGGCACAGGGGTATCTAGGAAACAGGCCCCTGCCTGAAGCCCTCTTGTTTACCATACTTAATTCAAACTGGGCTACAATGGAATCAGGAGATCTCCTTACTGAAGCAAGTTGCTCTGTCTCAGTCTCTTGGGCAAGAAAGGGGGAAGGCTCAAAAGTTCTTTCTGAGTCTTTTATTTCCTAGTAAACAGCTTAAAATCAGTATCCAAAAGAAGCAGCTTTAGGATGGCAGAACTTTGGTCCCTTCAAGACATTCCAAGTCCATGTATTTAGATTTGTGTTGCCCACCTCAAGTTTGTTCTTTGTTTTTCTCCTTAATACTCATCACTGTGTTACATATTTTACATTTTCCTGATTTATCTTATTTATTTCTGTCTTCCCTATGACAAGGATTAAAGACCATACAGGTTGAGAACTGTACAGTTCCAAAACAACCATTCACATAGATTATAACATTTTTACTGTCTATGGTTGTATAAGCATAACCTGCAAAATGTAAAAGGTGGCCCTGCTCTCACCCTAGTAATTCAGGGCCTGTTAGGGTTTGAATGGATTTTTGCTGTTTTTTTCCCTATCATCTAGTCTAGGGAGTGAGTTTAAGAGTAGTGGAAGATGAGATCATAGAGCTGATGAGACCACATTGTGGAGGGGCTCTGAAAGCCATTGTTAAAACTTGGTAGATGTGAGGTTAGGAAACTTCTGGAGAGTTATAATGATATTAGTTACCTAATCCAACATTTGTTTTAAAAGGATCACTCTGGCTGCTATTTTGAGACTAGACTGTATGTGGAGGAAGATGGTATAATGGACATCAATTAGGAGGCTGTTGTAGTGAATCAGTCAGAGATGATGGTGGCTTGGAAAAAAGGGGCAGCATACTTGAAGTAGAGAATTGTTCTTGGGTCCTGTATATACACTGAAGGTGGAGCCAGTAGAAATTGCTGATAGAGTGGATATGGGGTGTGCGAAAATAATTGGAGTCAGGATCACCAAAATGTTTTGGGGCTTGAGCAACTTAAAGTATGCAGTTGCCAATTATGGAGATGGAAGAAATAACCTGAAGGGGCATATTTGTATGTGGGAGATGAGTGGTTTGACTTTTGATATATCATGTTTTATATTTCTTTTAGGCATTTGTATATATTTAGATACATAACATTGGAGTTTAAGGGGAGACATACAGGTTAAATATGTAAATTTATGATTTATGAGTCTATTGAAGGGGTTTTGCTTTATTTGTTTCTATTTTTAATTGTGGCGAAAAATGCATAACATAAAATTTACCACCTCTGCCATTTTGAAGTGTACACTGCAGTAATGTTAATTATTATAGGTGGTTTTTAAGCCATGGCCATGAGCGAGATCAACAAGAGAATAAGAGTAGAGAGAGCAAGGAGCCAATGTCCCAGTATTTCCCAGGGGAAATCCAATGTCAAAATGATGAGGAAGAACCAACAAAATATAGAAGGAGAAATCAGCAAGATGGAAGAGGGAAAACTAGGAGTATGGGGTGAGTTGAAAACCAAGACAAAAACAGTTTGAGGGTGAAAGTAGAGATTGTATCACATGCTATTGAATATTCAAAACAGATGTATACTTAGATTTGCCCATTCAGAATGGTACTGTAGAGCTCAGTGGTATATTAACATTAATATTTTGTCCCAGATTCTTCTCCTCTGCCTCTATCTGTGTCCTTTGCCTTATGACTTTTCAATTCTTTCCACTAGAATCAAAGTGTTCTCCTGTCCCTGACCTTTGACACAGCCATATTACTTGTTTTGGCTCATGGAACACAGAAGGGAGTTCTAGTGTGCTAGTTCTTTATTTCCATTTGTCTTGTCCTTCTATGTCACCACAAGAAGGACATGGTCTGATTAGCCCTTTGGTCCAAGTGGTACAATAGGCAGCTAGTTAGATATTAACAAAGAAAGAGGGAAGGAACATGAAAAAAAAAAGCAAAACATCTGACTAAGAAGGTAAATAGCCTTGTGGTCTGTCACCCCAGGGAATACCTGCCATAGTTCTACCAGATTGACAGGCCTGGAAGAAAGAGGCAGAGAGAAATTCCTATTATTAGCACGTGCACAGACAACAACACAAGTCACCTTGAAGTGACCTCTCCTCGATTATACCCTTTTTATAATAAATTAGCATGACCATTTCATGCCCTCCCCTTGTGGGCAAACCTAGAAAATTCTGGGTAAGAGCCAAAAGGCAGGATGCTGCCCAAGAGAAATCAGGATATGCATGGACAGTTTAAAAATAAGCCCACTCTTTTCAGGGATTGGATAGTTCAAAATAAACCCACTCTTTTTCCAGCCCAAGAGAATATTAGAAAGCTCACACAAAGACCCCTGGGCAGTCAGTGTTTGAGCCTGCCAGCTCTGTCTCTCTCTCTCTCTTCCTCCTGGAATATACTTTTGCGTTAATAAATCTTGTCACTGCGCTTGAACTATTGTGTGTGTGTCCATGAATTCTTCCAACACCTAAAAGAACCTTTTCTGTCTAGTGACAAGAGAAAGATGAGGCATCCATGAGCCAGACACACGCCCTATTTGTAGCTTGTAGCAGCAGACCTGCACACATTCTCTCAACTGACTCCTAGATGAACTGCTTTTGATAGATGGATGCCAGAGATTGTGTGCTTGTTACATTGTTGACTGATATGGTGACCTGGACAAAATCTGTGTTGTTGAATGATTTATAGAGAGCCTGTCTGAAGCAAGTTCAAAGGAGAATGGGAAGAAAGTAATTGAGCAACATTTTTGTGCAATTTTTACAATCTTCCCATAAATGGGGTATAAGAAATTGTAACATATCTGGAGAAAGATGTGGAATAAAAAATAATTTTCTTTTTGGATGACAGAAAGGAGAGCATGTTTAAATGCTGATGAGAATGATATAGTAGAACCATGAAAATACTGATGATGCAAGAAAGAAGGTAGAGAATCACTCCAGCCATTATGGAGGATACAAGATCTGCCAGGAAAAAGTCCAGCCATTGTTAATATAGTGAGAATGGTTTGTGTGACATCAATGTAACCTACCAGCCAAGGAGAGTGGACTGGAATGCCCATGTGTGAACAATGACGACTTCACTCTACGAGTCAGTGGGGGTGGTAGACGTTGTTGAGTGAGAATATGTACTGTGTAGCTGTTGCATTAAAAATGGCTGAGGGAATAGAGCAACGAATCTGCATCAAATTTTGCATTAAGCTTGAAAATTTCTCCACAGAAACTATTCAGATGATTCAGAAGGCCGTACCTATGAACAAGCAGTAATTGACAGCTTCATCATGACAATATGCTTGCTTATGCATCATGGCTTGTGTGAGTTTTTTTGTGAAACATCAAACTATCCAGGTGACTCAGGCCTCCTACAGCCCAGATTTGTTGCCCTGAGATGTCTGGCTTTTTCCAAAACAAAAATCCCCTTTGAAAGGGAAGAGATTTCACACCATTGATGAGATTCAGGAAAATATGATGGGCAGTAGATAGAGATTGGGAGAACTGTGTGAGATCCCAAGGTGCCTGCTTTGAGGGGGACTGAGGCATCATTGTTCTGTGTACAACATTTCTTATATATGTTGTATCTTCTTTAATAAGTGTCTCTATTTTTCATATCACATGGGTGGATATCTTCTGGACAGACCCCGTATATACACAAGTGAAGATTTAGACTTGCAAAAGTTTCAAATTCAGATTGTCCTGACGTGGAAATCCATACATTTTCCATTAAAATATGCTGTCCAGCTTCTCTCTTTCTCAAAGCAGTAAGTTTGGAATGAGAGTCGGAAGATAAGTAGTAAAGCCAATTTAGTGGAATGGTAATTTAAAGTCCAGTTATATCCCAAGGGTGTGCCTTTACTTAGATTCATGATCTCAGGCAGCCTATCTAATTATCTGGATCACTTTGTTTCCCCACCTATCAAAAAAATGAATAAAGAGTTGAATTCTAAATTTCCTCATTCAGTACTAAAATAGTATTATTCTAAGACCTGACAATTATGCCTCCAGTGAGCCCCTCTGAGAGCCGTTGCCATCATTATGTAAGTGTGCAGTTTACTGGCATCCTTCTGCGTAACAGATCTCAAAATGCCTCTTTCACAGTAACATCCCAAACTCACCTAAAGTCAGATATTTTAGAATATCTGACATCTGCTTAGTCTCCCAAGCCTGGCAGAATGAATTGAATAATAGTTATTTTAGGATGTAATTGCTGCACTGTTAAAAAAAAAAAAGGAACCCCTCTGCAACTAAATAATGTCATATTTCTGAGCCACTTATGTAACCAAAATGATTTATCCAAATAAAAGAGCATGATTTGGGGAAACATTTAAAAGGCATTGCAAATGATTTTCATTACTTGCCCGCTGTGCTATAAAAATGTGATTCTCTATAGTTTAGAGATGGTAACTATGTAGAACAATGGCAGTTTTCTAATATTGCATGTTAAGAAATTTTCACTTAATAGTGGTAGAGAAGGTTGGGTTACAGAGTACAGGAAAAGGAATATGGAAGTTTCTAAAAGGCCCTAAATACCTTGGGGGGAAATAGAAGGTAGTGGTAAGCAATTCTGGAAGAGATTAGAAAGATGACACAGGTCATAGAGGAATAGTTGACAACCAATAGGGGAAGTATAAATGGAAATGAGGACCTAAGGGAAACAGAATCAGAAGACAAAGATTAAAAAAGGAAAAAAGTTTCCAGTAAACTTAACTCTGTATATTCAAGCTCAGGGTGACTAACTTTTTGTGGTTTTAAAGAGTAATCACTGAGCCCAGGGGTTGGGGTATAGATAAATAATGATAGGTGACTAGATTACATAGATAGATAGATAGATGGATAGATAGATAGATGATAGATAGATAGATAGATAGATTTAGCATACTCTAAGTATAACTGTATTTTATTAAATTTTGTATAACTTTAAAGACTGTCAAGCAACTAAACTTGGCATGGCATACTAACCAGAATGGGGCAATGCCAATGCACACTATAATTCTCAGTAGTCCACAAATTAAGAATTACAATGTCCATGTCACTTCAAGTTTGACTTGGAAGTTGTGTATGGGTGCGTCTATGTATATGTTTATATGTGTGATATAAGGATTCTTGAAGTACGTTTAAAATAGAATAAGTCAATTAAGTTAGCAACTAAGTTCTGAAACTTCTAGTCAGACTATGATCTTTTAAAATGCTAAAACAACTGGTTAAATAATATTTAACTAGTATGTAATTTTTTGTTATATAGTCAAATAATATTTTAAATGACATGTTCTCTGAAATTTGGTTGATTTCAAATAAGGACTAAAGTTTCAGTATTTGCATGTCGACAAACAGAATTCAAGTGCAACTCAACATGTTGCTTTAATTGCATCCCCCAAAGAAAGGCCATGAGCAATCTCAGAGATTCACATTGACCAATACTGAGATGTCAAATTCTTGATAATGGATAGCCCATTACTTCTTTCAGGTTCTCTAAATAAAGGTTTAAGGAGAAAGTAATACTGACAGGGAAATAATTTACCAGTATTGTGGCCTTGTAAATCATTTTAGAAAAGCAAGAACTCTAGTAAATCTCATTCTTTTAATTGGATTTTCTGTCTCCTTGCCACCTTCCTGTTGTCATTGGCCGCTATACATGCAGCATCAGTAAATATAGTAAAAATAATTAGAGGCTAAATGTGAATTTTTTCTTTGCAAAAACTAAAGAAGGATTAACTTTTAAGTAAATCAGGTATTTGACACCAAATTAGTTTATTATATCATTTGATGTTGTCTCTGTGTTGTTACAATTACACATGACTGAATTTGAATTCATTTTTAAAAAATCTGCATTATTACATGCACTGTTGCAGTCTTAGGCTGAGTACTTGGGCCATATTTTTTCGTGTGTAATGCAAACCCCATGTATTTGGTCCAAACTTTCAGGAAAAAATCTTAGGTTTTAATTTTTTTAATCCAGTTATTTATTTCTTTATATTTAGATATTTGTTTTTGGCATTATAAAGGAATTTTACTTTATCATATTCCAAGGTATTATTTTGCATGTGGATATCATTATTGCTTTCTAAAGTTACACTTTTAATTCATGAGCATAAATAAAAGAATTAAAAACATTTATATAGATATGGAATTAGTACTACCCATGTATAATGACCTTACTTTTTCCTCAAATATTTGGGCAAAAAGTGTGCATTATACACAGCAAAATATGGTATTTCAGATATTTTGCTGCATTTAACATTCTTTTTTTTCTCCTGATTCAAGCCAAAGATAAGCTGACTAACATGATAGAGCAAGTATTCAAATCTAGATCTGCTTCCTTCAAAGTCACATTATATTGCTACAGGTTCTCTTTAAAATTACCCTCTGGGGACAGGGATGGAAGTGAGAATAAATAATTATAACTAGGTAAATGTATATGTAAATATAGATCCATAGCTATAACAAGTTGACAGACTTGTTATATTCTATGTGTGGATATTTAAAGTTTATTGATGATCTGTGTAGTTTTAAAGCATATCAAGAAGATCAGTCATAGCATACTAATTTCAATTTTATCATCTCTGTAAAACTATAAATATAGCTCATTTACCATAAAGGCATTGAATATTAAAATAGCCAGGATAAACAATAATCAGGAAGATCTGAGTTCAAATTCAAGCTCTGCTACCTACAAGTTGTGACCTTGGCAACCACCATAACGCATACGAGCTTCATTTTCCTCATCTGAAAATATGGGGATTTAGAATATAAGTATACTGTTCTCCAAATATTCTTGTGACACTGGTATATAGTATGGATGAACTTAAGTAGTTAAAAATCAGAATAATTTAATATCTGAAAGTTGTTATTAATTCTTGGAGATGAGACAGTTCTAGAATGCATCACATTTTTATGAATTGGATTCAACTCTTAAATGGAGCAGGTATCAACTGGGTTATTGAGACAATCCTTGAATATATCAACGACTTGATGACTGATTACATTGTTCTGGTAAAAAGGAAATTCTAATGTAATTTTTGCACCTTTAGGTTAAAAATTATTTTAAAAAACCTAACTTTTCATGAAAATGGAAATGGCCTATATTTATTACTCTTATCTATGTATCATTACAACCCCAGTGCCTAGAATAGTGTCTGGAAATTTGTCATGCTGTTGTGTGTATGTATGACATACATATTGTCATACATATTTTTTAAAAAAGCATGTTTATTAAAGTGTGTTGGGTAAATAAATAAAATTACAAAGGGATTACTGTACTCCAAAAGAAATATTTTAAAGTATTTTATATAAAATGTAGTTCTGTGCTACAGAAGCTATGTATGAATTATGCAGGTGGTCATTATAAGCCTTGGGGTATATAGACATTAGCATGCATTAATGACTTTGAAATTGTGTGTGCAGTAATAAAGAGAAATAAAACTGAAGCATAAGATGTAACCATCATTTCCTTGTGGCATCTTTATTAAAACTTGTGCAAATAGAGACCATATTTAAGTCAAAGGCACACAGAATCCTGTGAATAAAAATTTAAGAGGCTTTTTTTCTGATTCTTAGGGGGATTATACTTCAATTGATTTTTTGGTATGTTTTACTGTCAATGGAATAGAGAATTTTGAAATTTCACAGAAAATTTTTGTGTGAAATTAAGCAATATATTCTTGGGAATGTAGGTTGAATATTTTATTACTCCTCAACTATAATACGCACTTTCCCTTTCATTTTGTTAATTATTAGCTCTAAATTACCACTATTAAATCACCAAGGGATGATTTTTATCAACTGGGAAAAGTAAGGAGTGGGGATCTTTGCTGTAGTTGAGGTCATTACTGTTCCATTGTTTATTTTTATTTCTCTCCCAAAGGACAGAATATTTTAGAGACTGGTGAATGTGTGTGAGAAAACAAAACCAATCATTTGTATTCTCATTAGTGGCTAGTCTTTCATATGGTGTTTATTGGTATCTAAAACATTACTGTCAGTGATAAAATTTGTTATAGACTTGCTTTACTAACATGGAAATAACAGATATTGACCATGATAGATTGAGAAAGTTATATCGGGTACCTACTATATAGAATTATTTCTTAGATGACATATACTCTGTTTTCTTCCTTCAGAAGAATATTCTCTTTTTTATCGCATTTTTCCCATTACCATTTATTCTTTTTCTGTACTTTCCTGTTATTTTTTTTCCTGCTAACTAGAAAAAGTGAAAGATTTTATAAGGTTTGGACATGGTTGATAGACAATGTAATATTAACATCTTATCAGGCAAATAATGCTTTACAATTTATTTCTTTGTACCTATGTGGAGCTAATTTTGTCTGTCAGTTATAAGCTACCCTTTGATAATACTACTGTCCTATATGTAAGTTATTTGGACAAATGTTAAAAGTACTTGAAAAACAATCGACAATTTCAGTTACTTCAGGATGAAAAATACAGAATTACTTCATGATCATATCATTTGGTAACGTTTTATTAGTAACTTTTGCAAGCAAGAAACAAAAATAGGGATACATTTAAGAATGTAAAGGAAATATGCATATATGTAATATACAATCTCACAATATAGAACAATTTCTCTCACATAAAAATATATGTTTTATACACATGTATACATACATATATATTTATTTAACATTAGAAATGATTAGAAAAAATTATTCCTCTCCTCAGATTTTCCTAAAATATTAAAATAGTATGTTAAAATGCAGATATATATCCATTTTGAGTTTACCCTATAATATACATTTTTACCTTTCTCATATTGTTATTTGTGTACATATTTAGTATTCATAAAATGGTCAACAGTAAAACTACAAATACATTTCTTATATCACAAACAATGCAGACTATCAAGTATTAGATATTATAAATTGAATTTGAAATTGGATTACTATTGGTTCCCCAAATATGAATTTTCCTATAGTTTATAGAACAAACTTTAACATTTCTACAAGTCAGAAGAGCAACACAATGTTGTACATGACCAAAAAATTTGTTACTTTACTAACACACAAAATCTCTTACACATTATGGTTAGAAAAAATGTGAGGTAAAATACATGAAAAGAATGCTTTTCAATGACCTAGAGGAAAAAAATAGAATTTGAGTCAACATCATGAATAAATGTCCATAGTAGTTACCTGATTATGTGTTATGCAGTAGCTACTGGCATTGCAATTGAATGTCAAGCCTGTTACTTGAAAGAGCTATCATGGTTTCCATGACTGCAAAAAGAAGAGTGGTTTAAAGAATTCGATTTTATTACATCTAAAGGCCAAGTTTAACTCTTGTTAACATCAACAAATATTAAATATTTCTTCATAAACAAGGTGAATGTCAGAGTAGCTTTAAAAATACCACCATAACACTTCATTATCCCTTTTGCTATAAGGGGAATAATTATTTAGTTGTGTTACTATAAATTAATTTTGTGAAAAAATACACTATTTTATGGCTAGAAAAATGGAAGGACATTTAACACTTGGGTTTCCCAGAATCTATTGACTCCTCCAACATAACTGAAATCCAATGTGAATATTGCAGCATATATCTCCTTTTGCTCCATTGGCTAGTATTTGGTAGCATTACTTAGTGATTGTCCTTCATGTTCCCTGCCCCTGACTTTGTATCTTGAGATTGGTACACAATGCACATTGTAAATAAGAGATTAAGTGTGTATAAGTTGCAGTGAATTTAAGAATTAAGAGTGCAGTGGGGAAGTGAAGTAGGAGGTTTGGAGGCTGGTGAGTTGGGCATCGAGAGTGGAGGTATGCAGAGGCGGGTGGCAACAGTAGCTTTAGTGGTGAACATCAGTAGTATTTCTGGGGCATACTGTTGGCTCTATCTTCTTTCCCTCAGTTCCTGTTCTCAACTGAACCTGTAGTCTTCCAGGGAAGCCTGTGAACCACCCAATTCTCTTCCCATAAATTATTTATTCTGCTTAATTTAACCAGAGTAGATTTCTGTTGTTTGCAAACAACAATCCTGACTAGTATTGCTTCTGTCATTCTGAGGTAGCTATTTCTTTAATTTCAAGTGGTCATATAAATCTTATACTGCTCTTTGATAAATTTTAGCTGTTTAAGACTAAGCAGATGATTTTGACCCTATCTAAGCATTACTGAAGAAATGAAAGAGTCTATGGATCCTGGGAAATAAAATTCAGTGACCAATCTTTAAAATATTTTTACACTAAATTACTAAGTAACTGCTAATTTCAGGGGGGAATATGGAGCATGAGAACTGAAATTGTGGGAAAACTCAACAAAATTCTGACGTAATATTATATTAATATGGATAACATTTACCACACATAACCTAAACCATTTCATTTTTATATTATTATTATTTTAAATTACTTTATCACTCTTCAATTACAGCTGTCTGCATTTTCTCCCCTCCCCTCCTCCCCACCCCATCCAAACCCACCTGCCTCCCTTGCTTCCACCCTCCCCCTTGGTTTCATCCATGTGTCCTTTATAGTAGTTCCTGAAAACCCTTCTCCCCACAATCCCCTCTCCACTCCCCTCTGGCTATTGTTAGATTTTTCTTAATTTCAATGTCTCTGGTTATATTTTGCTTACTTTTTTCTTTTGTTGATTATGTTCCAGTTAAAGATGAGATCATATGGTATTTATCCCTCACCACCTGGCTTACTTCACTTAGCATAATGCTCTCCAGTTCCATCCATGCTGTTGCAAAGGGTATAAACTCCTTCTTTCTCTCTGCTATGTAGAATTCCATTGTGTAAATGTGCCATACACAAAAATAAATGTGAGGTGGATAAAAGATTTAAATATAAGTCGTGACACCATAAAAGTCCTAGAGGAAAACTTTGGCAGGAAAATCTCAGACATTCCATGCAGCAACATCTTCATTGATATATCCCCTAGAGCAAGGGGCGTAAAGGAAAGAATAAACAAATGGGACCTCATCAAAATCAAAAGCTTCTGCACAGCTTAAGAAAACAGTATTAAAATAAAAAGAGAACCAACTGTATGGGAAAACATATTTGCCAATGATACCTCAGACAAGGG
>PVJI01018423.1:0-33399 GCA_004026765.1 Micronycteris hirsuta | reverse complement strand
GGCACCTGCAGGGGCTGCCGTCTTCCAGCCCCTTGGCGCCGGGCACCGACTGCCGCATCACTGTCTCTGGCTAATGAGAAGCGAGCAGAAGCGACACGCCTCACTTCCACACGGAGCTTTAAGATCCAGTGCGTCACCATCGCCTCGCGCCTGTCAGAATGGCTACCCTCAAGAAAACCAACACACAGGTGTCGGTGAGCATGTGGGAAAAGGGCGCCCCTGGGCACTGCTGGGGGGAGTGCAAACTGGTGCAGCCACTGTGGGAAACAGTAAGGAGGGCCCTTGGCTACCATGTGAAACTGCATCCAAAGGAAACAAAACCGCACTATGCCAAAGAGATACCTGCACCCCGTGTTCACAGAACCATGATTTGCAAGACCACAAGACAGAAACACCCTCAGTACCCACTGACAGGTGGAGAGATAAAGAAGTTGTGATTACATACGTGTGTGTGTGTATACATATACATGCAATGGAATATCATTCAGCCATAAAAAGGAAAAAATCCTGCCATTTCGGACAACAGGGACGGCCCGAGAACATCACGCTAAGTGAAGTTAAGTCAGAGAAAGACAAACTCTATGGGATCTCACTTACACGTGGAATCTGAACAAGACACGAAAAGAAAAACAGGCTCATAGATATGGAGAACAGAATGCTGGTTGCCGGGGAGGGGGGGCGGTGGGGGTGGGAACACTGGGTGAAGGGGGTCAGAAGGTCCAGACTTCCAGTCATAACAGAAGTGAGTCCTGGGGATGTCGTGTGCAGCACAGCGACCACAGTTGACAGCGCTGCATTGCACGTCTGGACATTGCTAAGCAAACAGACCACAGAAGTTCTCATCACAAAACAAAAACTCTGTGACTATGTGACGTGATTCATGCTAACTTCCTGTGATCGCTCTGCAACATGTGAGTACAGGAGCATACAAATACGGAGTCATTGTGTTGTGTGACTGAACTATGATAATGTTATATGTCAATTATATCTCATTTTTAAAAAGACTGACTGTGCGATCTGCTATACTCCCACTGCCCTGCCTCGGCATGAGGCAGCGCCCTGTCCACCTCCGTCCCCAGGTGAGGCTGACCGGGCGCCCAGGTCTCCAGCCAGTACCTGGTGCACATGTGGCCTAAGTGAGCTCTGCTGTTCTCAGTCACTGAGATCGGCGGGGTGCTGTTTGTTACCGCAGCATCACCTAGTCCGTGCTGACTAGTACAGGCAAGAAGCCCTCTCACACTGAACAGCACGGCTTTCACCCTTCCCTTCCGATGGTGTGCACGTTTCACACCATCTTCAACAAACCTGCACAGAAGTGCCTTCTGCACGGGACAGGCTTAGGGTCAATGACGTGACTCATCTGAAAATGCCAACTCCCAGCACTCCGTCCCAAAGTTGAGCTCAAATCTAATCAAGGTCCACCCAGCGCCAGACCATGACCACCACTGTTGAAGAGACGCCCCCCTCAACCCCCAGATCTGACTCAGCAAATAAAGAAAAACCAGGACGAGTCCCGTGCTTTCTTAAAGTGCCTGAAGGAAACAAACGAGCCATCGAACTAAGAAAATGATTTTTTAAAAACCTCGAGCCTCCTCGACTGATAGAACTCAAACACTGACGTGTCCCTGGTGGGCGAGAGCTCGGCACCGACAGACCCGGGAGCAGGGACTCATAAACCAGAACAAGGGAAAGCACCACAAACACAATTAAAACTCCAGCCGTGCTCAGAGAGGGATTCCATTCGCTCTCTCACAGAAAGAGCCTGGTCCTCACGGGCAAACAAAAGAAAATCAATTTCTTAATTTCTATGGGCAGAGGTGGGACCGAGGCCAAGTGAACATGGGCTGTGCCCAAGAGCACACCTGGGGACAAGTCACCCGCCCTCTGTTCCTGGACCGGCTCCTCCAGGCCCTCCCTTCCACCCGCTCCAGCTCCGGGATGACGTTGCCGCCGAGATCCCCAGGGCACGCCGGGCCGGCGGGCTGCCCAACAAGGCGTGCCCTCCACACTTCTCTGCTTCTCTCCCCGAATCATTTCCCAAAAGATAAGCTTTTCTCTGGCTGCAGCTCCCTCCCAGCCTCTCACAGGAACCAAAGCACTGTTCACGCCTCGCAGCATCGAGCTTGGTGACTGGAAGCCAGGCTGCTGAAGGACCAGCCCCAGAGCACATGTGAGGGAAGGAAGGCGGGATGGGCACTCTGAACACACGGCTTCCCTTATCTCAGTTCATCACCAAGACAACCCGGGGCAGGGCCTGTTATTCCAGTAATGCAGTTGAGGAAACTGAAGCCTCAGGTTTTGTGATTGGCCCAAGGTCGCACAGTTCACACACGGCAGGCAGGCCTGCATCCGTCTGACGTGAAAGTCGGGGCTCACGGCACTGTACGTACCGCCTGACCCCCCAGCACTGTTTGTTCTGGTTATCGGGACAAGTTATAACGAGTCAACCACAGTCAGCCACTCCCAATCTCCACTCCGGCGAGACTCATTTAAGAGAACGGGCTTCCTTCAGAGGGGCTCCCGACATTCCCAGGGAACATCAGACCCGCAGCCTCGCACCAGGTCGCAGCTGGAAGGGCACCTCCTCTGCAGGAGTTCAGGCAGAAGGATGTCAGGTAGCAAGGGGCCTGCGGAGGTAGAAATACGGAGCCTGGAGGAAGGGGGGATGTCATCGGATTCCCCCGAAGACCCTGTACACAGATGATAAGTAGAACATCCCAGGCACAGACAGGAAGTGAGCAACGAATGACCTTCCAATGGCACACACATGCTGTTGTTTCTGTCCAAGCCCCCAGGAAGAGACCACAACTCAAGTCCCAGAATTCCTAAATTCGGCTCCAGCCACCGTACTGTGACTAACTGCATGGTGCCCCAGAGTAGAGGCGTTATTTCCTCTAGAGAATTATCCACTGTTTCCCCCAGCATCTTGGGGACTTTGGGTCAGTGGAAGGGGCCATCACTTCAGGGCACGCCGTCCTAGGTGCTGCCACGTTCGCTCACCTTCCCTCCCGCCCCGAAGAAGTTCCCAGCTTCCTGGGTGGCTGCCACCTTGAATCCCGGCTACTGCCTCTGCTTCCCGCGCACGTGGGCAGCAGTCGGGCCGGGTCTGCAGCAGCACCTACCACTCTCTCAGCTCGCTCACCCCTCCCACAGACACACGGCAAAAGTGTTTCACAGGGACCGCGCTGCGGCGGGATCTGGGGAGGGTGCCAAGGGCCAACTGGTTGCCAGCACGTGGAGATAGAAACACAACGCCAAAACCAACCAAAACCGCACCGTGTCACCTCTGCCATCTCTTCCCTTGCACGGCAGTGCCTGCTCCTGTGTGCTCACCTGCTTCCAGCTCCTTGTACGGGCTCCGCTAGCCAAGCATCTGGGGTGCTGTGTTCTCCAAGGAAGCCCCTTAGTCACACAGAGCAAAGCAACGAGGTGGCGCACACGTGTCCCCCACCATACCCACATAAACATGCCAAAATCCCATGTGTGCTCACGCAGATGTGCTCCAAGGCAAGAACAGGTTCAAACTCACACACTAAATAAAACCAGTTTATCAATCATTAAAGAGATTGCAAGGAGACTTACTAGTCGGATTTTCTTTATAATTGTTCCTTCTCCATCTCACCAGACAATGTCCACGTGTTATCTACATGCTATGCATAAGTGTGATGTGTCAAGGATATTGAACACTCAAACCCAATACCCCCAGAAAGGGGGGTGAGGTGGATGGGGGTGGGGGGCAATTCTAGTAGTCATGAGTCAGACATTTATTTTTCTAAAGATAGGCACATGGACCAGATTGGTGCAACTGAGAAAAATTCAAAGATCTGATCATCCGATTCAAAAACTCATTCTTCCTGTAATCATGTCTAAGGTTCGGCGATCTTATTGAGCCTACCAATTCATTAAAACCCCTCACTTTGAAAAGTAAGAGATTTTGCCCCCCTCATCAAAAGCCTGTCTCCTCGTGCATCCATTAACCTAAGGCAGGTTTACATAAGGAATTAAGCCACGCCAAAGACAGACTATCTCCTCATTCAGTTCAGGTTTGCTTAGTTCCTAATTATTAAAAGGGGGGTGACCCTACATCCAGGTTTCCCCTGGACAGCCCTTGTGTATACCTGTTGCTGTAGCATAATTGTCAATAGTGCCTCCTTTGGTTTGGATGATCAATGACACAGTCAGCTTAATAAAGA
The DNA here is from genome assembly GCA_004026765.1 of Micronycteris hirsuta. Classification (NCBI taxonomy): domain Eukaryota; kingdom Metazoa; phylum Chordata; class Mammalia; order Chiroptera; family Phyllostomidae; genus Micronycteris; species Micronycteris hirsuta. Next base: position 29,206 of record PVJI01018423.1, on the reverse strand, counting down.
GTAACTTTGGCCTTCTATGTGTGGGCATGTTGGGTGCAGAAAAGGCCGTCCTGGGTGGAATAAGTTGCTGTTTTTTGGACTCCAGACACTAGGGGGCAATATCACCAACAAGGAGGTGAACCACTCTAGCCAAGATGCTTCTCCCCTAATTTCTCAAATTCCCCTTGCAGCAATCTTTGAAAGGGCCTGGCGCAGACCTTCAGAATGTCCATATAGGACACTTCTTCCTTGGGCAGTCAATAAATATCACTTGATGATGATGATGTAGCCATTGATTTTCCACTCCCTCTTCTCCCTCTGCGCCCCTTTCCTTACCCCCTTCCTCAGGGTACCGGTCAATCAATCTCAGGCCATCTTGATCTACTTGGAAAGCTTAACTGCCATGCAGCTCAACCACTTGTCCTCTGGCTCCAACCTCTTAGAGAAATTAGTGCCAGCGGAAGTGTCACTATCAATTTCATAATGCCCTGGGATGGCGGCGAGGCTGGGCCAAGTCCCACAGTCCTGACGGGCTATCAAAGTGACGAGGATTGTGGGTAAGGAGACAGCTCTGACAGCAGAGGCGGTGCCTCAAGATCAATTAGACTGACAAGCCTATCTTGAAGCCTTATCACTTAATGCTGACACTGTACGTTCCCCACAGAGATTCGGAACTCTGGATGCAGAGTTTTCCCGGTGTCTCCAGGGGTAACTGGAGAGGCTGCAGGCTTGAAAAGCAGCCCTTGGCCTTACACCCCTCTCCAGAGAATCTGAACAAAGAGTTCTCATGAAAGAGACAAATTTTGCTCTGTGATGGGAAGAGTGAATATCTGTCCCGCCCTCCCTTTTCCTTTTTCCTGCCTTCCAAAGAAAATGTCAAGATAAAATGTAAGCTATGTATTTAAATTTAATTCTGTTAAGTGTCAAGGGAAGGTTTGGGATTATTAAAATGGAAATCGAGATCTTGTAAAAGTCAAACCATGGTAGCAGGAGAGGAGATGTGTCACGGAAGGCAAGAGCGATAGATGGATGCTGCCAAGGTCCTGAGTTCTAATCCACGGTCCTACCCAGGAATACGACTGTGCGCAGTCGGGAACCAGTCCCTTTTTCTCCTCGGGCCTTTGAATGCCTTGTGTAAAGTCAACCATGACCTCCCGACTGCCCTGAAACGCGGGGAGGAAATGAAATGCCAACAGAGCTGAGGGCAACGGAGGGATCACAGGACGTTTCGTTAAGACCTGCAAAGGTGTGTAAAAATGGCCTTTCTTCTGGGCCTGGTAAGAGTAGCACCAGAACAACTGCAGAGTTGAGGACGCAGGGGGCAGTGGGACCAGGGAGAGAAAGCAAGCCTCGCCTCCTGCCCCCTGCGCCACACGCAAGCAGGTGGCAGTGAGGTGCATACAGCTTCCATAGGACACCTAGTCTATTTTAAAGCCTCTCGCTTAACGGTTTATTCCCCTGCGTTCTCATGAGTTTATGTTCCCAGGGCAACAGGCATAATTTTGAGCCGGGGAGGTTACAGCTATTTTAAGCGGGTTGGCTTTATTGTTTTTAATTGCTTAACAATATTGTTTGTTAGCATTCTATTAAAAACCCCACAGTGATTCGTAATGGAATTTAAGACGTGTCCTCCTTTAAAGTGCCCATTTCAGGTTACAGGCGGATGCCTCTGGGGTTAGCGAACGCCGATGTTCATTAGCCGACCTTGACACTGACCTAAGCCGTGAGGCAAAGCAAAACGCTGTCAGGAAAAGATGCGTGTGCGGCAAACCTTCGCAGAACGGCGTCGGCCACGGCCGAGAGGCTGCCGTCGACATTATCTGGAACTGCTGACTTCCCAAACACACTTGGAACATTGGCCTAATATGCAAATGTGTGAATCAGGGAACCCTCCCCAGGTGCCTGTAAAGAGCAGGCTCTTTAAAGGCACAGTATTTTAAGATCATTAACAAACTGAGGAAGAAAAAAGGTCGGGGGAAGAGAAACTTGAAGTGTGAGGAGTTCCCGCTCATCAAAGATGGTTCAGAGTCCATGATTAAGCGTCTCTGCGGCTGCAGAAAGTGCCAGGAAAGCCCTGGACAACGAGCAAGATGCGCCGGGCACACACACGGCTCTGCCTCGGGTTCACTGATCCATACGTGATGCATCGTAAGAATAATAAAGCCTGCCTCATTCGTTTGCACTGCCAGTGACACCGTTAGTCCACCCCCCAAACTAGACTGAATGTCCATTCTGAGCAAAGTATTAGTCACATGAATAGCTACCGCTCGTTGAGAACTTACTATAAGCCAGGCATGGTGTTCTGTGCATCCCACGGACCCGACTCAGTCTCTTTCTCCATGAATTCTGGTCAGAGAGCTCTGCTCACCCACACGCTCGCCGGCCAGAAGCAATCCCCCCTTCCCTGGCATGCAAACCTACCCCCAGCCCAGCACACGGTGTACCTGGCCCTGCAGCTGCTCCTGGGTCTCAGGTGCCCTGCCTTTGCAGGTCCCTCCAGAGCAGGGACAAGGTCAAGCCCTCCCCATGTCCTGCAAAAGGAGCAGTGCACTGACAGGCATATAAGATGGTTAGAAGGGACGGGTGGGTGGACAGATGGATGGATGGATGCAGACCACAAAACAGTGTGGCATCTCATATTTCAGCTCTGCAGTTTCTGCCAAGCACGGGGAGCTGACATTATGGCGGCAACTGCTGGGATCCAGCCAGAACGCGCCCGGGCTCCACTGCTTCCGGGTCAGCAGGCTGCCCTGCACTGTCCCCGGCTTTGGAACATCCAGCCGTCCTCACTATATGCAGGGATCACCCTCTTCACGCACATCTTTTCCCACCGGAACCCCAAAACCCTACAGCAGGACCTATGAACATCACCGTTTTGCAGACGAGGAAAGAGAGACTCAGGGACACGGGCCTCCTCGCCCAGCAACAAGCAGGTGAGAATACACAGAGCTAGGGCTCCAGTGCACAGGTGTCCACCCTCAGAGCCCACGCACTCCCTGCGCTCCACAGAGGCTGGGGAGCAGGGGTGGGGAGGGCAGTGCGTCCAGGGTGTGGTGCATCCTGGGAGCTTAGGCTCTGGCTGTGGAAGCAAACCCCAGGCCCCGCAGAAGAGCCTCAGGGCCTCAGGATTCTATAGACAAACTCCAAGCTTTCTGCCAACAATCCTTTTCAGCCCTCCGGTCTCTCCACAGGAAAGAGATCAAAGGAGATCTGTTCCACTTAAGGAATTACAGTGGGAGGAGCAGGCAGATGGGGACAGGTGGTGTCTCAGTGACCACATCCCACCAACGCCACGGACGCACCGGTGGCAGCTCTAGGAGAGAGAGCATGTCCCGGCTTTTGGACTGGGCTCAAGCTTCTATTCTAATAAGGCAATTTGATGAGAACAACCAAACAACATGTTTCCTGGAAATATGAGATGTACGAAACCAATGACCCTTGGACACACCATCTTCGTCACCGAAACTGTCGCTGCCACCGTGTCTCCTCACCCTGGCACAGCCCTTGCAGACCCCAGGCACTGTCACTCTCACCGACTCCTTGGCTTCCTTCCCCCAGGGACCCTCTGACCCAGATAAAGCCGGGTCAACGCTCCGCCCTCCCAACCTGCGACAGAACCGAGACCCAGTGAAATGCTGAAGGTCGCTCCATCGACCAGCCAGCGTGAGAACCGGGGTTTCCCACTCGGCCCACGTCGAGCCCAAGCAGCAGACACCCAGGATGGGGCTCGAGGCGTTAAACAGGGCAGCCGCGAAGTTCGCTGAATTCGTCCTGCCCTCCTAGCAGCTGGAACAGCCCTCATTCGAACCCAGGTTGCCTTGATACAAAAGGGAGGGCGGGACTGAAAGGGGCTCCTGCCTTGTCTCCCCATCGCCACTGAAACAAACCAGCCAACAAGCAGGGAACACCGGCAGGCAGGTGCTGAGTGTAGGTTAAGGCGTGGCCTGCGGTCACACTGGAGAGCAGGCAGGCAGCGCAGGAAAGTGCGGGAGTGGCGGGCCCTGGGTTTCCTCCAGCTCTCCGCGGAACAAACCCGTGAAGACAGGGTGGGGGGGTGCTGCAAGCAGACTCCTCACACTCTTCATATACGTGTATTTTTAATGTGGAACCTCGCTCATATGGTAGAGCTGAAGAAATATGTGTATGAAATAGAAATAGAGCAGAATCTGTGTCTTTTTATACCAATATGCGTACAGAGTGATAGCTCTTAAATATTAATACCAAGTCAATTTTTAGGGCACGGGGTTGGAGATGAAGGGAGGTGATAAAATTTCCTAATGTTCAGTCCACGGTCCGAACTTAGAAAACCAAGGACAGTTCCACCTACAGGTGGCGGTGCCTCTGCAGTTGACCCCCTGCCTCGGGGCCCCGGCTCCACCTGGGAGCAAACACACTGCCGCATCCCGACTCCGAGGTCTGAATTCGGAGCGGGAAAGAAACTTGTCTCAGGAATTAAAATAACCTTGCACAAATCTCAAGTATGACAGAGAGGCAGCATTTTCACAAAAATGTGCAGCTCCCTGGTCACTGCCGTCCACAGAACCTTAGCACGCTCCCAGGGGTGAGAACCCCTCCAGTGAAGTAGGAGAGGCCCGCCTGCCGCCCTCCCAGGGTCTCCCCATGGAAAAGCCCCATCAGAAGGCGGGGAGCGTCCTCCTCCTGGCCGACAGGCTCAGGGTGGGGACACAGTCCCTTCCGATGATCACCTTCACTTGAGCGATGACCTCTTTCCTGTGACATGAGGAGCAGACAGCAGCGTGTGGACCCAGGGTGGCCGAGCCCCTCGGCCAGGAATGGGGGTGAAGGCACAGGAAGCTCCTAGTGCCGTCCAGGTGACGGCGGGAGGGCACCTGGCAGGCGGGCTGTTCTCCCAGCCCTGGGCCCTGTGCAGAGGGCTGTGAGATGCTGATACAACCTGCCTGTCCGCTCCAGCAAGTCCGGGAGGCGTCTGCGCCCGAGGACACAACAGCTTTGAGCTAGCCTGCCTTTCTCAAGCCCACTCAAAACTGCTGCCAAGGTCTTTCTGGGAGAGGAGAGCCGACCTCTTCTGCCCAATTCTTCCTCTGCCTCCGCCGCGCAGGGAGGAGCCTGCTGCCAGCGTGGGGCCGACACACACAGCCACGCCAAACCGCCGGCGAAGGGCAAGGAAGGGCCAGGGACGGATGGCTGAGCAGGTGCTTGGGCCCCAGAAGCCGTGAGGTGACATAGCTCACTCTCCCTGGGTGACAGCTCCCACGCTCTCCAAGCCCATCCCTCTCCCTGGCAAAAAGAAGGGGAGAGCAGATGGCAGAGAGTGCAGCCCCAGGCCTTGGACTTGGAGGAGGTCAGACGTGGGCTTGCTGCTTTGGGCAAAGGGGAGAGCTGAGTTTCCTGACATCAGACAGATCTTGGGTTCAAGTCCCAGCTCCCCATTTCCTAGCTGAGTGGCCTTGGAAAGGGGAATTACCTTCTTTCTCAGTTTCTTCATCTATAAATGGTGATGATGAGACAGTTGAACCCACAGACTTACGTAAGTTAATGTATGAAAAGTCGTTGGGATGTATTAGGTTATTATTAGAAGTGAAATGGAATGCCTTTCTTCTAAAGGTTGGTGAGAATCTCAGGCCAAATGAGGGTGGTTCTGTCTCGGAGCTGTTCTGCTTCCTGTGAGACTTCTGGCCTTGCCATTGTCCCCTCTGTCCCAAAAGTCGGCCCAGAGCAACTCTGGCCCACAACCTGCCCACTGACCCAGCAGAAGGCCTCCTGCAAATTCAGACACAATGAATCTCCAACGACCACACCCACCCCCACCCTGTCCGAAACCAGAGCTAGGAAAGGGAGGTGGGGACCCTCGCAGGACAGCACATCAAGACCTAGGTGTGAGAATCTAGAAATCACAAAATCTCAACGCCATCACCGAACGGGTTGAACACACACAGTGGGACTAGCTGTCCGTGAATCGACCCGCTTCATTCTGCTCAGAGACCACAGAGAAAAGTGGCCTGCGGCTTCCTCCCAGCCACTGGGAAGTCCACCGCCAGCAAAGCTAAACCGACACTGTACCAGAGTCGCCGAGAGCCCACAGGAGGTGTGTGGCCCCTTTGCGACGCCCACGAACGGCCCACCGTTGGAGGCCAGTTCCGGCTCTCCTGGGAAAGATGAAACATTCCAAGAGCCATCGGTCGGGGGGCAGGAGAGGGGGCTGAGCCAAGGCAAGAATTAAATGAGCCGTAGAATAAATGGGAGAGCGATAAATGAGCGAGAAACTCAAACTCGGGACGCACCGCACAGGGTCCCTGACGCAGACCCAACTCACCCCGTCATGTGCGCTGCGAACCACACGCACGTTGACCTGGGCAGGCACCTCCCAGCATGTCCGCACAGACCTGCCTGACTCTGAAGAAGCCCTTCAATAAAGGTGGGAACGACTCATTTCCACCGATTCTGACGTCTCTTCGGTGCCGGATAAACTTTAACCGGCACCGCACCGAAGAGACGGCAGAATCCACTGCAATGAGTGGCTCCGCGGGAGGACAGGAGTCCCGGGTAGAGAGCGCCTGCTGTCCCCGGAGAGCCGGGATTTCCCTTGGCACGCCCGCATGCACATCGGAAGCCTTCACCGTGTTGTCTCTCCTCTCTCCCCATCACCTTCGCACCCTGAGTTAGAGACGCAAACTCGGGATGCACTGCACAGGGTCCCCGACGCAGACCCCACCTGTGCCGTCCTGTGCGTAGTGGCCCACGAGCACGTTGACTGGGGCAGGCATCCCCCAGCATGTCTGCAGACACCTGCCTCACTGTGAAGAAGCCCTTCAATATAGGAGACAGCGATTCATTTCCACGGATTCTGCCGTCTCCTCGGTGCCGGTTAAACTTTAACCGGCACCAAAGAGAGGCAGAATCCACTGAAATGAGTGGCTCCGCGGGTGGACAGGTGTCCCGGGTAGAGAGCGCCTGCCTGTCCCCGGAGAGCCGGGATTTCCCTTGATACGCTGCATGCAGGTCCGAGGCCTTCACCATCTTGTCTCTCCTCTCTCCCCATCACCTGGGCACCCTGAGTTAGAGACCCACACTCGGGACACACCGCACAGGGTCTGCGACGCAGACCCTACACGTTCTGTCCTGTGCGCAGTGGCCCACGCGCACGGTCACGGGGGCAGGCACCCCACGGCGCCTCCACCACCGGGGCCAGTGACCAGGCGGGCAGGCGCTCGCGCCCATCTCCCAGAACCCCCAGCATGTCTGCAGAGACCTGCCTTACTCTGAACTGCCGTTCAGGCAGGGGAAACACCTCCTGCCAGGAGCTGAATTGCATCCCCTCCAAATATGTTGAAGTCCTGACTCACAGCCCCTTGGAATGTGACCATATTGGCAATTTAAAAATGATTAAGCCAATATGACTCCAAGGAGAGTTTAGGACACAGATGCACCCAGAGGGATGTCCATGTGAGAAGATGCAGGGAGGAGACCACTCCATGTACAAGCCAATTTCAGAGACCCCCGAAGAAACAACCCTGTGAACACCTTCACCTTGGATTGTAGCCTCCAGGGCTATATACATTTCTCCTGTCTAAGCAACCGAGTTTACGGCAGCTCTGTCTAACAAATACACTGAGTCAGGAGGGAGTTGGTGACCACGCGTCCCGGAGCCACCACGAGGGGGGACCAACCACACATCAAACATGCCACGAGGAACTGTTCAGTGCCATGGAGGCACAGGGAGCAGGGGAAGGGGGCTGGTGGGGTCGGGAAGGCCCCCACAGGATCTGCTGTCTGGGCAGACGGTGATCGGCGGGGCCATGGGATCATGGAGGGAAGCATGGGGCACCACGGAGGGAACCCCACCTGTGAAGCCCCCAAGAAGACGGCATGCCCGGGGCAGTCAGGGAGAGTGTGGAGGTGGTGGGGCAGGTGAGAGGCAATGGGGAGGATGAAATGGGCAGATGAGGGCAGCCAGGCAGCTGAGCTAGGCCACCCACGACCTTCGGACTGCGGGGACGGAGTGCACCTGCTCTGCAGGAGGTGGGACGCCGTCGGACCTGAGCACCAGGAAATGGCACAGCGTCCCTGTCCTCTGTGCGGGGTCACCGAGCTGCCGTGTGCACCCCGACTTGGTCAGGGAGAAGTGGAAGCTAGGGGCCCCTTCAAATGCCACCTCATTAGTCCAAGGAAGAAAAGGCGGAGGTAAATCCCAGTGTGGGCGTCATTTCTACTCAAGAGTATTTGCCTTCAGTCGCTGATGTCATCCTCATGTTTATTATCAATATATTCCGAAACTGCAAAGTGGGTTAATTTTGCACCTGGGTACGTTGCAATGCTTCTCGTCTCTCCCTTTTTCATTTAAAATGATCATTAAGAGGGGAAAAAAGAGTTTTTCATTTGCTCATCCACTTCATTTTTCTCATGTACCTTTATTCATTTTCATGTTGAAATACTCCTTTCACTATTGCAAACACAGAGCCCTCGTTTGGCGGCTCTCCAACCTGGCGACAGGCAACAACTCGCTTGCCAAGAAAGTCAGCGCCCCTGTCCCCCTGACGAACAACAACAAAAAATCAGTAAGTCGTTAGAGAAGCCCGTAGTAAAGACTAGATGAATGAATAAATTTAACTTTTACCTGGTAGGTTCTCGCAATAGTAAAGCAGCACAATCGAGCTGGAATGCCTAATGATCAAATTGGCCCCGGGAACAGAGCCCTGCCTAGGCTTCCCCAGCACGGACTGACGCCGCACTTGACCCCCCCACCCCAGGGTCAAAGGGACACGGAGTGCTCCTGCTTCCCCACCCAACACGCAAGGAGGGTCAGCCCGTGGCTGCTCAGAACATCGCGCATACCCTGCGCCCAGTGCCAACGACTGGTCAGAGCAAGTCGATGCTGAGAGAAGTGCCCGGGAACACGGCCAGGACCGCAGGGGCGAGAGGACGGGCCCGATGACTCTTACCCCCGACGGGGCCGGAGCCCGCAGGCCAGTCCTTCGCCCTTCCTGCTCCTTCAGCTGCCGCCCCGCAGGGTGGCGCACGCAGGCCAGAGTGCACGTCGGGCGGGCTGGGCTGGCTCCGGACCATCTCCTGGCTATGAGGCCGCAGAGTGTGGGGGAGGCTGCAGTCTTCGGACACACGGAGAGCTGGGCTCCAGAGTTGCCGCGGCTGCTCCCTCACGTGTGACCTCTGTTTCCTGCGTGGGCCTCGGGGCCCCCCTCAGTAAAAGGGGAGTGAGACTGCTAATACCTCCAACCAAGTGTCTTGCAAACATAAAAGTGTTTTGGACCCCAGTACCCCGTATGGGGTAACAGTCGCTGGCATCGACTGCTAGTTGCTCACCTCTTACCCCATTTTTAGCTGAGCAAGTGTCCTCTCAACACAAAGACTACCTTTCCCAGCACCCCCTGCGGCGAAGAATGGTCATGTGACTCCATTTTGTACAATGGGTGTGTAAAGAGAACTGTTGCTTGAAACAGCTTCTAGGAAGTGTCCTTTTAAACAAAATAGAATAGGCCTACACTGTCCGCCATGCCTCCCCTGCGCCCCAAAGTGCTGACGTGATGGCTGGAGCCCCAGGCACCAACTTAGCCCACAAAGCAACACGGTAAAGAGGGCGGAGCAGCAGGACAGAAGGACCCCGGTGATTAAGGAATCAAAATAAAAACCTCGGACTGCCTATCTCCAGATTTCTTTTCCACAAGGGGAAAATAAGTGTCCATTTTTTTCAATCCATTGTTATTTAGAGGTTTTCTGCCAAAACCGGTTCTGTCACTACTGTTACTGCCATGGCCCTCATTATTATTTTTTTTAATTACTTTATTGTTCTTCAATGACAGTTGTCTGCATTTTCTCCCCTCCCCTCCCCCTCACCCCATCCAACCCACTTCCCTCCCTTGCTTCCACCCTCCCCCTTGGTTTTGTCCATGTGTCCTTTATAATGGTTCCTGAAAACCCTTCTCCCCAAGGTCCCCTCCCCGCTCCCCTCTGGCTATTGTTAGATTGTTCTTCATTTCAATGTCTCTGGTTATGTTTTGCTTGCTTTGTTCTTTTGTTGATTATGTTCCAGTTAAAGGTGAGATCATATGGTATTTGTCCCTCAACACCTGGCTTACTTCACTTAGCATAATGCTCTGCAGTTCCATCCACGCTGTTGCAAAGGGTTTAAGCTCCTTCTTTCTCTCTGCTGTGTAGAATTCCATTGTGTAAATGTACCACAGTTTCTTGATCCTCCTCATTGTTATTTCTGTCGGGGGCAAGGATGCTCCCTTCCTTGGGCTGTCCAGGGCTGGCCCTGGGCACCCTCCCTGCAGCGCGTCCACCGTCAGCTCCTGCGCCACAGGCCCAAAGCCCCCTGCACTCCTCCTCTCCCGGCCTCCCACGTTCTTAAACCTTCCTGTTTCTCCACGCAGAAGTGTCAGGGATGAGGCCCCCGCATCGCCTTCACAGCAGAGGCCTGCGCTGCCTCGGAGAGGCCGAGGCAGGATCCTCAGGTGGGGGCGGCGGGGGGTGGGGGTGGGCAAGGCCGGCCTCCATCCGTCACCAGCTGTGCGAGGTTGGCAAAGCTTACTGAGCTCGGTTCATCTGTAAACCTGGAATGTGGCTGCCTCGTTCATCTGCTGTGAAGATGAACTCAAGTCAAGTGTCAGGAGAGGGCCTGGTACTCCATAAATACTAGTGACGATGATGACGACGACTAAGGCAGGCCCACCTGCCCAGCCAGATTCCCAATCTGTCTGGGTAGAGCTTCTCCAGCTGCTTGATTCTGCGTGTCCCCACAGACTCAGCTCAGGGGTCACTTCTCACCAGAGGCCTTTCTGGACACCCCACTCCCTGCTGGGTGCCTCTGCTGTGCTTCCAGAGCCCTGGGCTGCTGGCGGCCAGGGCTCCCGGCACGCCAGCGGGTCCTCACCTCCTTCCCACCTGCCTTCCCCAGGAGACCAATTTCTCCTGGGGCGGGGAGCGTGTCCTTCACCTCTGCACCAAGGGCCGGGCACCAGCCCCGCCCCTGGCAGGTCCGATATGGGCAGCACACTCCTGTTCTATCTGCTGCGTCATCTCTGCGCTGCCGCTGCCCACAGAGCCCACCTCACCCTCAGCGCCTTGTGGTCAGCGTGGGGTGACTGGGCAGATGGACGAAGGGACTACTCTTCACAGCTTCTTCTCTCGGGTCCTAAAGGCTAAGCAACCAGGAGCCAGAAGTAAGAAATGGTTGAGGTGGGTGAAAAAAGGAAGACCCTCCCTCGCTGCTGTCTTTGTGACTATAGCTGGATGGACAGACAGTGCTCTGCACCGCCCCCCAAAAAAGAGACACAGCCACCTGGAACCTCAACATGGCGCCTGACTTGGAAATAGACTCTTTGTGGATGTAATTAAGGTTAGATTGAGATGAGATCATAATGGATTAGGCTGGGCCGTAAATCCAATGCCACGTGTCCTTCCAAAAGACAGAAAAGAACACAGAGCAGAAGGTCCTGTGCCGGCCGCAGCAGAGGCTGGATCGGTGCTGCCACAGGCCTCGAGAGCCACCAGAAGCTGGAAGAGGTCAGGAAGGACTGTCCCCAGAGCCCTTGGCGGGCACACAGACTGCCAACACCTCAAGTCGGCCTTCTGGCCTTCAGAACTGTCAGGGAACAAACTTCCGGTGGGTCGAGCCACCAAATTTGTGGTGATTTACAGCAGCCCTGAGACACTGACACAGGCACCTAGGGACAGGCTGGCTGATGTCACACACAGCTCCTCAGGGCCGCACGCTGCCATGCTCCAGCTGTAAGCTTCGCATCTCCCACCTCTACATCCTCCGTGGCAGGCCCTTCCCTTTCTTTCCCCCAAATACCAAAGAAGACCCAGGCTGTCTCAAGTAACACCCCCAAGGCCCGATGGCGCTGGTTCTGTCGGTGTCCTTGTTTCACAGAGGAGACTCTCAGTCTGACAGAGGCTGAGCCGTCTGCTCCGTGATGCACAGCTGGACCCCTGTTCGGGTCTGCCTGCCTTCCGTGCTGGCAACCACTCTGCCGCCATGCCCTCATCTCCCCCCACACTGCAGCGGAGCTCAACGTCCAGATCAAGAAGAGCTGGAGCCCCTGACCAGTGTGGCTCAGGTGGTTGGACGTCATCCTGCAAACCGAGGAGTCACCAGTTCAATTCCCAGTCAGGGCGCGTGCCTGGGTTGTGGGTTCAGTCCCTGGTTGGGATGTGTTCAATGTTTCTCACACTGATGCTTCTCTCCCTCTCTTCCCCTCTCTCTAAAAATAAATAAAATCTGAAGGGAGGGAGAAAAGAAAATAAAAGAAAAAAAAAAAAAAAGAAAGGCTGGAGATGACAGAACTCTGGGGCCCTAAAGAAGAGCCAAACCTTAGTTCAAACCAGGTGCTTAGGGTCTCTGCTGTTGAGGCCCAGGCCCTGCCCCCGATTCTGTGTAATGTCTTCCCCGTGGGACTCGATGGCCCCTCACCCCTGCCCACAGCGATGGGCCACATGGTTTCCTGAGGGTTGGGAGGGAGGAATCGTAGATGAGATGGGGGAGGGCTCCCAAAGTGCAGGGGCCCCATCCTGTTTTTCTTCGTCTCCCCAACGCCTGGCGCGGGCACTGGCACCTACGTTATGCTGGACAACGGTTTCCATGTTGAATCCAGGGGCCATGAAAGCCAGGCCAGTACAACACAAGCAGGCCAACGCTGCAGCTCAGCGGTGCCCACGGGGGTCACAGACCCGAGCTCCATGGCTGCATCTCCGCAACCCGTGACAAAAAGAAGGTGGAGATCGTCTTAGCTTCTCACCACCAGTAAGTGGCCAGCCATGCACGGGAGCCTGGTTCCGCAGTTCGGTCACTCTCCTTTGTCTCCTGGGCCATCATCCCGCCCACCAGTCTGACCATTCCATCACTGGGGAAAAGATCTAGGGTAACCATAGCTTCTGGCTCTCTGGGGACATCATTCTCTTTAGCCCCGTTTCCACTTCAGAAGACTTTAAAATTAAAGTCAAAAGTAAGCAAGGTAGAATTGTGAGAACCCCATACGGTCCCTGTCCCCACGTCAGGTGGTTTGAGGCTCTGCCCAGTGACCAGATGGCTGCTGGTTCTCTGGGACACCAGCCCGCCTGGAGTAGAGGGACGGGTGTTCCAGACGGCCAGGACTGGGCAGGCACCCCAGAATATCGCTGGAGCAGAACGTACACCCCTACCAGATGCCATCTGGACATCTGTCCCCTCAATTTTTATTTTCATGAATCCACTGGGGACGAGTCCAGCTAGAGACTTGATTAGCCAACTCCCTACTGGAAAAGTTCTCCTCCAAGAACTGTTCCCCTCCTTATTCATGCAAAACTCTCCTGTCTACAAACAGGGCAGGAATTTTTACCCAACAGAGGTACAGGACCCCAAGGTCTCTGCTGAACTCCCCCTCAGGCAGCTCTGGACTTTTTGGGCTTCTCCCCACAGCCCCATGAGTCACACCACCCCGATCTCGTCTAACAGACAGAGAGACCCTGACTCCACGGGGAAGGTGACCTCGCCACAATGGCCTACGGTTGGGGCCACTGCTTCAGAAGCACATCTGGGCCTTGTGGCACCTGCGACAGCACTGCAGCCACTGAGTCACATGCAGAAGGCAAAACCCTTGATAAAAAGGAAACAACCACCTGGGCTTTCTCCCCAGGAGACACAGAAACACGGGTTAGCTTTCTGACATTATTACTGTTACGCCAAACTCCTTGAAGGTAAAGCCCCTAGGCCACCAAGAACAAGGCGCGATGATCCATGGGCACCACAGACATGCCCAGGAGACCGGCGGGCGGGGCTTCTGCAAGGAAGGTGAGCTGCCCGCTTTCACCTGGATGAGGAAAGCGGGGCACACAGACAGGGCCTCTGTCTGGGGCCAAAGCCACACCCAATGATTGCAGACCACCTTCCCTTTCAGTCCCCCCAAGGGGCGAGTCGGGGCCACGCAGAGATGGACACGCTGTGCTGCCTCCCTGCACGGCAGCCCCACCTGCCCACCTATACGCCCCAGAATAGAAAACCCTATGGCCGGGAATATGTGTTCAACGGAACTACACAGTCTGGAGGGACAGGGCAGGGAGAGGCAGAGACCGAGGTGGGCAGAAGACCTGTGACTGGCTGCCTGTCCCAAGTTCATCCTAGCTGTCCATCATCTTCCTTGGCTACCTGTGGGCAGAGCTCTGGCCGGCCCACATCTACGGACAAGAGAACCGCAATCATGAAACCCGGCCAGAGCGGTGCCCTGGAATGGGCTTTTCTGGGTGGTTCAGACACTGGGCAGCAGCCTCCTTACGTGGGTCCCCTGCTGGGCGGGGCGCTTGGCACTCCCCTCCACGTCCACAAGTAGCAGCCCCGCAAGGAGGAGTGAGGACCCAGTGGATCCTTTGGAGGGGCCGGACCGCCACCGCCATTCCCAGCCAGCCCTGTCCTCGCGGACTCCACGCGGCCTTCCACGCCCTGGGTCAGCTGTAAAGGCCCACCCCGGGCGCTCTCCGGGTCTGCCTTCCTCGTGGGCCCCACTCCCACGCCCTGCCCCATGTGCCCTGTGCGTCTGGAGGTCTGCAGTCCACCTGCGTGGTCCAGACCTCCTCTTGGACCAACACCATGGGCCGTGCAGGACCGAAGGTCTCGGCCCCTTCGTTTGGCACACCCCGCAGAGCTGCAGACCCCTGGCGCTGCTTTCATTTCGTTTCCTCCGTGTTAGGCCACTGCCCCCCATCTGTATGTTCATCCACAGGACCTCCCATTGAGCAGAAGCCCCTACGATGATTGTCTATGGTTTCCATGTAGTTATCGTGGACATCTATTTAGACAGAGTATCTGCCATCCCCCCCACCCCAATCTATTTTCATGCCTCTATCTGTCTACAGTATTTATCTCTACTTTAACATAACTGTCTTTCTTTTTTTTTTAAACCCTCAAACTGGGACAGTTCCCAGGGGGGACAGGCTTTGCCTGCAGTTAATAGCACGATGTGATTCTCCACGTGCTCAGCAGCTAAATCGGTGGAGGGCCAGAGCAGCAGCGGAAAGGCACAGACTGGGGAAGCCCAGAGGGCACGGGGCTGTGGGAGGGACCCGCCCTGGGAGGGGGATGGGAAAGAAGAGGGCAAAAATGGAAGCCTCTCCAGGCTCAGCTGGGTTTGAATCCCAACTTCCCTCTTATTTAAGCTCTTGCCCTAAATTTTCTTCTACCAAACGAGAATCCTATAAGCCCCTAAACTCAGAGGATTAGGGGTCAAGACTACTATTTTGTTTGGACTGTAAGACACACCTAGGTTTTAAAGAAGGAAAACAGGAAAAAAGTTTCTGAAGCAAAAAATGTGGTAAAATATTCAATAACATAGTATTTCACCAATGCGAGCCAGGTAAGGTACATTTGGACTATGAGATGCACCCCCATTTTCCTTCCACATCTGAGGGGGAAAAGTGCTTCTTATAGTCCGAAAAACACGGTAAGTGTGATACACGTGAAAAGCCCCTGGCGGAGGGACTGACATACAAAAATCGCTGCTCTTGCTGTTATTATTGTTCCCCTTACGCCGCGATGCCTTAGTGGCAGTTTTCATGCGAGTCGACAGCAGGCAGTCGGTGACCACCTGAGGATGGACACGGACTGATATGTATATTCCCAGTTCTGGAGCAGAGTGGAGAACCCACAGCTCCTAAAGAATGAGCAGACCTGCGTGGACTCTTTGTTTAAGGGACACAGGGGAGGGGCGGGGAGGACGCAGAGCAGGAGCAAGGTGTGGACGGGGAACGCCGCAGGTGCCGGCACTGGGCAGCTTCCAGCTCGACAGAGCCTGTGGCGGTTCACGGAGAGTGAGAGAGCAGAGCTCAGGGCTTAAGGGGATGGACGGGGCCGGGGAACAGCTGCTGGAACAAAGGCCTGCCGAAAATCGGTGCGAGTCCCGTGGGGGCTGAATGCCAGCTTCGCCAGGACCCACTCGGAGTGAGTGCGGGGCGCTGCTGCCCCGCAGCTGAAGGCGGGGAGATCACACGGGGACTGGTCATGAAGACAAGTGATGGGGAGAGATGCGTTCCGCAGAGAACAATGGGGTCGGTCTGGGTGAGGAAGGACGCGTAGCCAAGAGGACCCGGGGTCGCAGGACGCCAGCACTGGACATCCAGGTGGGGAGGATAGAGAAGTGGCAGCAACACGGGAGATAGAAACGTCTAGATCTTAGCGAGATTCCAAGCCATAGAGAAGGCCGAGGAGTGGCCTTGCCTGCTGCTCCACGGATGAAACGGAGTGGAAGCAAAGGTCACCGATGAGAAAGGGGTTGATGACACAGGGCAGACGGAGAGGGTCAAGGGTCACCAGCACTGCGTCAGATCTCAGAGTCAGTCCTGCTCTCAGGGTCTGCAGCAGGGGGCGAGACGTCGGAATCCCCTCGCAGGAAGACATCCATCACAGCCACCTCTGAACCACTTCTGCTTTTCTTCCAAATCCAGACGACGGGGCGGTGGGAGGCTGCGGCGAAGGGGGCGGGCACTACTGGAGCTCCCCGCAGGTCACCTGGAGGATCTGGGATCCTTACGCCAAGTCCTGGGGCTGCTACCGTCTTCATGACTCACACTCCACGCGGCCCAAGTTCCTCCAGAGGGGAACGAATGAAAGGTGCTAACCACGTCCACCTGCCTGGGCCAAGAACTGGGGTGGCCGGCCAACACCGGGCATCCCAAGGCTTCCGCAGTGGAGCCCAGGAAGTGGGGCCTGGCGAGGTCCTGGGCACAGGCAGAGGCAAAGAGGGAGGCCAATGGACTGGGCATGGCAGTAAGAAGCGGGGTGCTCCCCCTCAGCACCCAGGGGCGCCCAGGCCCGTGTTGACAGGGCTGGCTGACAGACGGGGCCACGGCATGGTGGAAGCTGGCGCAGAGCAGGCGAGCGTTTCCTTCCAAACTGCCAGCTGCCAGCCACGGCGTTCCATCTGCTGTGGAGTCTCATCTTCTCCGTTAGCGTCTCACTGTTTACAGAGCGCATGACCAAACACACGTGCTAACCACACCGAGGGAGGTGGGCTTTGCGACAGGGCCAGGGACCTCAGCCGCCCAGCGGCTCGGAAAGGCAAGGTGTCTCCTCTCTGGCAGATGCCCGGGAAGCCACAGCTCACAGGTCACTGTGCAGGGTCTAGAGATCCCAGAAATACCCAGGGTGCCCCAGCAAGAGCCACACAGCGGCTTCCTCGGAGTCCCCTGCACTTGGCCTGCCTGCCGTGGGAGTCCTCCCCTCCCCCTTCTGTCTCTGGCCTCGACTGCCCACCACCCTGAGCCCAAAGGGAGAGCGAGCAGGGGTGCAGTGCCCACGGAGGCGCACTGAGAAATCTGTGGGTTCCGTCAGGTGGGGACAGGCCGGGTCACCGCAGAGGGTGCAGCGGTGGCGGAGGGGCAGAGGCATGTGACGACAGAGTGTAGAGCGAGAACTTGAGCTTTTCTCGCAGCAGGTAGAGAAAGTCACGTCTGGAACATTCCTTGAAGTCAAGTGGCCAAAAATCAGCCCTTCATCCTTTCCTCCTGAGACTCCTCGCTGTTCCTAGTCTCACTTCCGTCTCTGTATCCATGTCCCCTCCCCCACCTCCTGATCACCAGTGCCCACCCCGCCCACCCCCGCTACCCCGCTCCATCCCAGCGAAGCACAAGCCCCCCACTTGTGCAGCCATGTCTCCGGAGTCCTGCACGGCTGCCCCGGATCACGTTTTGGCCTGGGGCCACTGCAACGCACCTCTTCCTGTCCTGAACCCTAAGTCAGGGCCGGGCCCTCTTCACAACCAGGGGCCTAAGGACCCCTTCTAGCAGCACCCAAGAAGCAAAGCTCCCACTAAGAGCCGTGGAGACAGAACAGGAGGGGCAGATGAAGAGGAGGAGCAGGAGGAGGAGGAGGAAGAAGATTCCCAACTCTCCGGCAGAAAAATAGATAAACCAAGGGTATTAGGGAATACATAAAAGATGCAGAAAGAGACGGCAGCCTGGCCTGGCATGATGCTTCCCTCCTGCTGCAGCGATGACCTGATGAGGGCGGGAGACGGCCACGTTCTTCACGTCCGCACTCCTCTCCCTAAGTCTCGGCGGCCCCCGGAAGACGGGTGGCGGTCAGGCAGCAGGCGGCTCTGATGAAGTCCAGCACCCAGCGAGCTGGGGATGGACACACCTCCCTGCACCTGAGGCCCGGACCCCCTCGCATCCCAGCGAGGAGGGCGAGGGGTGGGCGCTGCTCTCCTCCCGACCGGGTCTGCAGGGAGCTTGCCTGCCGTTGTGCCTGAGCACCTGCGGCAGGTGGAACGGGGGGAACCGTCGTGCCCACTGCTTAGAAGATCCCAACGTGTCCCTTTGGCTTGGTGTCTCCTCCAGTGTCTGTCCCAGCTGGCCAGATGCCAGAGAGGGGTGTGTCTGAGCGCAGGCCAGTGCACGCAAGTGCACACCCGCCGCTTTGGACGTTTAGATTGGGGCTCCCCACACGGCTGTGACGGGGCAAAGGGAGTAGATGCCCATCCAGCAACTACTATAACTTCAGGTACCACGCTGTCTGATTTGATGAATATTCTCACCTCATCTGAACAGCAAGCCTGTGAGCGAAGATATCACTCTTCCCATTTAATAGCCGGAGGAGCTGAAGCTGGGGGAGACGACACAGCATACTCCAGGTGTCGTACCTGGGAAGCACTGACGCTCCTGATGCGAGAATTTTGGAGAAATTGGACTGACCCGCTGTGCTAAGAAAGCAGCAGGACTGCGCTAGAAGCAGGTATCAGCAGGCGCAGAATTCTTGCTCTCACAGGGCCCCTCCTTGTGGGCCCGGCGCCCAGCTCCTGCTGGCACAGCGGCCCGTCCATGAGGAGCCCCAGTTCTCACGGACCCCTGGCGCACCCACACTCCCCTCAGGGGGCTCTCAGGGGTCCCCAGAGGGAGGAGACGTGTCCCAGACGTGCTGAGCTCAGGGCTGGCTTTCGTTTCTCAGGATCCATTACAACGCAGGACACTGCCAGGCAGCTGGCAATTTACTGGGCGGCGGGGGAGCCTCCACTCTCCCAAGTCTCGCATCAGGCTGAAAGTGCCCTTTACTCTCTGTTGTTGTTTTCCATGTTCTTTCTCTCCTTCTTTTTAAACTGCTTTTAGTTATATTTAGGCAAGGCAGCCAAAAGCTCCAGGTCATCTGGAAGTAGATGGGGTTTACTCCCACGGTAACACAGCGAACGCACACAGTGTGACAGGCACAAGATCTGCTGGGGGAGGGTGGGAAGTGGCGGCGGCCGGGCAGAGGTGGGGTGGGCGTTTGGGAGCTGAGAGATTTGGCAGCCTGGCTGCAGGGGTGGGGGGGGCCGAAGAGGCTGCCAGGCTGCGGGCAGAGAGGGGAGAGTGGGCAGCGCGGGCGGGCCAGGAGGGCGGCAGGAAGCCACAGACGGGCAAACCCAAGCCAGGAACGCCCTGTGTCCTGGCAGCCTCGGTGCCGCCCAGTCAGGCCGGCTCCACGCCGGGCGCCGCGGAGCACACCTTCCACACACCGTGGGGCTGCGTTCTCAGCAGAGGCCCCCTCCCCACCGTACATCAGAGGAAACAGCGGCTCCGAAGAAAGCAGTGTTTTCTCCAAGGCTCACAGCACACCCCACCCTGGCCATGGCCTTGGGTCCCACTGTCCCTCAGAACTTCCGTCCAAAAGGGCAGCCACTTGCCACGTGTGATTATTAGGCCCTTGAAGTGCACTTGGTGCTACTCAGAAGCTGGTTTTAAGTTTTTACTTCATTTTAATTTATTTAAGTACCCACTTGTGGCTAGTGGCCACTGGACTGGAGAGTGTAGGTCGAGCCCAGCGGCGGGTCTCACCCCTGATTTCTGGCTGCTCCCTGTCCCCCGGGCGGCTCAAGCTCTCGGAGACTCGGAGAGGGAATCTAGCACGGGCAAGAGTCATGGGACAGAGCAGCCAACCCCCTTGTGCCCTGAGCGCCTCACCAGCGTCCTCGTACTGGTAAGTGGCAATGTCGATGGCCACACGTGACCTGGCTGTCCCGTGGCTTTGACAGAGCAAATCTCCTTCCTCCTTCCGCCATCACACCAGACAAATGCACCTTGACACAGAGGTACCCCAGGACCGGAGAGAGCCAGTCCTGGTCAGAAATTAACCCTAGTCCTTGAATAGCAGTGTGGCCTTGAGGAAGCAACTCTCAGAACCTCTGTTTCCCCACCTGTGTTACCTTTGATGGTTATTGGAGGGAAATGATCCGATCCAGGATGTAGGGCACCTCGACGCTTCCTGACACCCATTCCTCCCTCACCCCACAGGCCACTACACGCTGCCTCTGCGGCCTGCAGGCTTCCCACTCACGTCTCTGCCTTAGAAAATATCTCCCCAAACTCCTATCGGAGTTAGCGACCAGGGCCCACAGCAATTTACGGCCACCTGCGGCCAAACGCCGCAGTGGGCTGCGCCCCTCGGGGACCTGAGTCAGGTGAGCCCCAACCTGAGGGGCTGCACCACCATCCACAGGGCCCAGAACTCCCCTCGCACGGCACTGGCTCCTGTCCAGACGAGCGAGTCCACCGCTAGCATGTCTCACATCAAATTAACTTTGCCTTCCAATGGCATAACTGTCAGTAAGAAGTCACTTGGACACTGGATGTTTAAACGACCAAATGTCAAGCACTGCCACCTCCCATGGGCAGTGTAATGGTCCTGGGAGAAAGCCCTGCATGGGCCCCAGGAGAATCCTGAGCCCCTCTCTGTCCCTCACAAGGACCCCATCAGAACCACTTCTTTCCTTCTGAGAAGTCCCCAAAGGGAGAAAGTCTCCCTCTCTCCCCAGGGGCGTCCACACTCCCCGACGGCCCTCTTCCCAGCGGGGGTCTCTCCTGCTGCAACTGCGTGCCAGTCACTAGCGAGGACGGTCACTATCAGCTGACCGGCAGTAACGCGGGGGACTCTGTGCATCATGCCGGGGGCCCTGTGAGAACCCCAGTGTCGCCCACTGACCGCTTGCCCTTGTGCAGATGCTCGGCTTCCTCGGGTCTCGGGTTCCTCCCCTACAAATAAAGGGGGTCACGCTTATTGCATGCAACACGCCCGGCACACACTCGGTGCTCAGTGTGTGGTGGAAACCAGTCTTGTTGGTGGCGGTGCTGTTGTTACTCCATAAGCAGCATTGCCGAGCGACTCAGTGGGGTTTCTCCGTGGGGTCCCCCCGGCTCTGCACCAGACCCTCCTCGATGCTCCACACGAGCCTGCCCGCCTTCCTTCACTCGCCGTGGTTTCGCTGATTCAGGTACTATTGACTGAATGGTGTCAGATGCCAAAAACCGCCCTGAGGCCGGACACGCACAAAGAAAATGGACAGGCTCCCATCCTCATGAAGCTGACGGGTAGGGGCGCTGGAGAGGCAACAAGCAAGCGTGCACACCACACTCAGCATCTGCAACCGCCTCAAATGCAACGACAGACGGGGACAGAGCCCCCTGAGAGGAAATCCCAGCAGGGACCTGACATAGTCTAGTAAGTCGGGGAATGGCAGGTTTAGAAATTGTTTTTTAGGATAAAATTGCATGTCTCCTGGTAGACTTTGAGTTCCTGGAAGGCATGCAGAGAACCCATCCCCAAGACCCAGCAGACTTCCCGGCTGAGACTGAACACGAACTAAGGGTCAGCTGAATTCACGAAGGAAGGAACGGTTGGATGGATGTAAACATTTTGCTATACTTTCCATTACCGGCTCGGCTTCTGGTCCCTAACTCTCACACCTGCCTCCGTTGCTGGGTTTTGGCAGCCTTTTTTCCTGCTTCTCAGCATCCTCCTGGCCCCGCCCCCAAGGCTGAGTCCCCAAGGCAGGAACTGCAGGCCTTGGAACGCCTCCTGCAGGGCTGTTTCTTCTCAGAAACCCTCACATTCCAGATGGGGGGCAGGCCCTAAGGGGAGATGTTCTCAGTGTGCCTGAGGGACAGCGGGGAGCCCAGGTGGCCAGCAGACAAGTAAGGGGAAAGGGGCAGAGGTTCAGGGTGGAATGTGTGCGCCCCCAGGCTCTCTGTAGCAGGAGGTGGGACACCGGTGGGTTTGGAGGAGTGGGGAGAGATCAGTATATTCCAGAAGGACCTTTCTGGCTGACAGGTAGAAATCACAGGGCAGGGAGCACGGGGACAAGGGGTAGCAGGAGCCTGGGCGGCCACCCTTGTGGAGCAGGAAGTGATGGTGAGGGAGCTAGCGGAGGGCTGGAAAGCGGTCAGACTCCTGACACAGTTCGAAGGCCAAACTGCGAGGACGAGGCCGGGCTGTGGGGTGAGCCGTCAGAGAGGCTCCAGGCCTGGGCCCGAGCTGTCCCGGCACCTGGCACAGAGCCGGGGCTCGATACCCATTGGAACCTCTCTCCCTCCCCGACCCCTCGTGGCAGCCACCACGGGGCTGAAGGAGAGGCACACCTAGGCCTCCCGGGGCCAGAAGCTCAGGGAAAGGGGGGCACAGAGAGCCCACGTCACCGATAAGCCCTGTCCCCACGAGCTCTCAGCTCTCAGCTCACAGACAAGAGCAGACGTGAGGGTATCGCCAACTGATAGAGAGCTGACTGGGCGCCAGAAAAGTCCAGCACGAAACCCTCAAAGAACCGAATTCTATTTCTAATTACAAAAGTCACACGCATTGAGTGGGCGTGCCGTGGGACCCCAAAACTCGACTTACTGAATTGACAGACATCTGTGCAAAAATTTAAGGAAAGGACATTCATCAAAGCACTATTAGCAATGGAAAACTGGAAACAAAATAAAATTCAAACAATTAAGGATAGATTAAATCCCTAATTTGAAATTGGCAAAAGAAAAGCACAAAGCAGAAAATAAATTCTGCCCATAATCTCCATACCTAGAAACAAACATAATTACATTGTCTCTCCAGTTTTCTTCCTGCGCATCTACACGAACTTCCTGTTGTTGATATAAAACTGGGATCATACTGAATACACTACTTACAATCTGACTTCTTCTATGGAGCAAATATTATAAATATTCTCATGCCATTAAATATTGTTCTGCGACATAGTTTAATGGTTTCATGGTGTTTCATTACTTGAACAAACCACGATTTATTTAACAGATTCCGTGCTTTTGGACATTTCAGTTATTTCCAATTTTCCATCATTAAAAATAATGCTTCAGCACACAACCTGGTCCATGAACTTCTGCGAACATCTCTGATTATTTCCTTAAGGTAAGAGAAACACCACGACGTGGAATTGCGAAGTCAAAGAAAATATCCATTTTTAAGGTTTTTGAAAATTACCGTCAAACAGCCCTCCAGAAAAGCCGCACTCATTGATGCATGCGCCTGGAGCGGAGAACGAGAGCCGCCAATTCTCCACATTTAAACCATTGTGTAGTGTTATTTTTGCCAATTTAATAGGAAAAAAAACCGAAATCTTGTAACTGATTTAATTAGTGTTTCTTTGATCCCTACTTAAGCTGAACAAATTTCCATATGTTTATTAGCCATTTCCATTTTTTTTTTTAATTCTGAGGATTGCTTTTTCCTGCCTCTTGTTTACCTTTATCTTTTCCGTGCTGATTTTTGAAAATGTATTAGATCTGAAGGCAATTTACAAGGAAAAGTGCCTCCAAAAGCCACCGCGAGCCCGAGGACCAAACACCACTCACGCAAAGCCTTACTCGGTTCGGCTAAACCCCCGAAAGACCTGGCCCTTCCAACCTCGGGGCCAAAGGACCCCGGGTTGGTGGAGAGAGGAGCTGGGAACCAGAGCCGAAAAGACCGAGCCAGTCCCAGGCCTGGTGTGCCGCAGAGGTGGGAAGTCCTTGTTTGAGGACACGACCACGCCGCCGGTGGCCTAACACGCAGACCTCTGACTCCCCGTGGGGAAGGGCAGAGAGTGGCACCGATAAGACAACGGGCACTGCTGGCACGACCTTTCCACGTAAAAAACCAGGATGACTTAACGCTCAAGAATCTAAGTGTCCCTCGGGGGCCCCTCGCGTCTGTGAGAGCTGCCGTGTTCGGTTTCCCTGCCTTAGCCCCAGACTGGAGAGGGCTGGGCTGAATTAATCGGGAGGGGGATTTTTTTTTTTTAAAGATTTTATTTATTTATTTTCAGAGAGAGGAGAAGGGACGGAGAAAGAGCAATGTATGGTTGCCTCTCACATGGCCCTCATTGGGGACCTGGCCCGCAACCCAGGCATGTGCCCCGACTGGGAATCGAACCGGGACCCTCTGGTTCCCAGCCTGCACTCAATCCACTGAGCTACACCAGCCGGGCGATCGGGAGGGGGATTTTGAAGCGGAGCTGCGCACGGTTCACTCCGAGCCCTGACTGGCAGAGGGCAGCTGCTTGGGTTGGAAAGAAAACTGTTTTCAGAGAGAGAACTGAAATCCCCCCCCACCCCCATGCACGAGTGCATCTGGCCTGGCAGAGGCTCAGGACTCCACATATGGACCCTGGAAACGAGACACAAAGCCTCGGGGCCTGGATGCAGTGATGGGTGCGCGGGCCCAGGAGGGCAGGGGAGGGTCGGCCGAGGTGAGGTGGGAGGTGTCACGCCTGCTGGACAGCCAGGACGCAGCCTCACATGCCCCCGGCTCCCGCCAGGGCCCCCACCCTCTGGAAACTGCTGCCCACATTGTCTAGGCCACATTCCTCCATCCCACTGACCGACCAGCTGCACTGCCCAACCGGGGCCCAGGCACGCTAGCCCGGCAAGGCTAATTCCGTCTCTCCGAGCACCCTTCCAACCACCGGCGACACGTGCAGCCCCTTTCTGGAAGCCTGGCAGCTGCTCCTGGACACTCCGTCCCCTCGCATGCCTCCGACATGCCAAGTCTCTCTGCCTCTGAAAGCACGGGGTGCTGAGGGCTGGGAAGGCAGTGCCCCCCTCTCCTCAGAGCCCCCACAGTCCTCTGCGTACCAAAATGTGAAGGCAGGGGCTTGGGTGGTCCCTCTGTGCGTGCTGGCAAGAAGCGCCCGCAGCCCACCTGTACGGCCATATCGCAACCCCCTCAGGACCACCGGGCCCCATCCGCCACCTCCCTTTGACTTTACTTTGGGGACGAGGCTGTGGCTACTCAGCCAGAACCCACTTGGGTGCCCTCAGCCCCACCGCAGCCCCCTTTGTCACCAGTGCCCTGCTTTGAGAAAGAGACAGCGATTGCACTTTGCGAGGTTGACTCTTCCCTGCGCCCTGCTCCGTCTGGCTCCGCTCTCACCCTGCACCGACCCCTCCATGCCCAGGACCCCAGCCACGGTGCTGCCGCCCACAGACAGCGCTGCCCGACTTCCCAGTGGGAAGTGGGGGGTGATGATTTCTCAGCTCCTTCATTAACAGAGCACATGCGTGCAGTTGAAAGAATAGAACACGCCGATCTTCCGTGTACAGCTCAGGAACCTTTTACACAGGCGTCCACCTGTGTGATCACCCGCCAAGTCAAAACACACTCTGGCCAATTCTCTCATGTCCCCTCCCAATCAGTACCAGGAGGGACCACTGTTTGATTTCCATCAGCACTGATTAGGTTTGTGTGTTTCTGAACCTCATGTAAATGGAATCACATAGCATGTTCTTTGCTGCATCTGGCTTCTTTCACTCAACATAACGTCCATGAGATGTTTATTAACTTTGCCGCTGGCGCTCAGGGGCAAAAAATTCAGAGATTCCTACTCTAGGACACTGCTTGCGTCCCAAGGAGACCTACAAGTCCCGCGCGGCAGGGGACGAGGGCCAGCAGGGCTTGGGGGACGGTGAGCTACCCTCCGGTGCCGCTGGGGGAGCTCCTTCTTCATGTGTCTGGCACGGGGTGGGGGCTTGACTGCCGGATTCTAAGTCAGAGCAACACCAACAGAGTTACAGGAGCTGCTCTGGGTTTCTCCAAAGACACTGCTTCTCTGCTCCTCAGTCAAAAATGGAGACGGAACTTAGACAAAAACACCAAGGCACTTTGGCGCCAAAAACACTTTAGGACATCTAGGTGATACTAGGTTTAAAAAGAAAAAAAAAAAAAAGAAGCTGATCTTCCCTCTCCTCCCTTAGATATCCTTATTTCCATCATGAGACAGAGGACCCGCAGGCCCCACCGTCTCCTGACAGCCAGAGAGGTGTCTGACAGACCCCAGCCAGGAGAGGAGGACAACTGCCCGCCACATCCCCGCCCCCGGACATCACAGGTGCTGTCCCTAATGGCCCATCTGAACAGCAGCAGGTCCCTACGTTGCAGAGATGGGACGAGATAGGACGGGCAGCAAGGGATGGCTCGGCATCAGGGAGGGGGCAGTGGCGCCTCCCACTGTCGAGGCGGCTCGGGTCCGCTTCCCCTCCCTCCGTGGACTATAACTCCTCCACGTGGGAGTTAGACGTGGGCCCGCTCCCCCGTGTGGGGGCCCAGGGGAGACGAGTGGAGAACACGTCGATGAAGAGGCTTAAGGAGCAAAAAGAATCAGCCCCTTCGAGAAGAGGGCAGTGGGGCAGCGGTTTGGGGGAGGGGGGCCGGCAAGGCCTCTGCTGCCCCTCCACGGCCCGACCCTGCCCCCGCCCCTGGCGGGGACAGACGCACGCTCTGACACACACACTCTTCCCCTAATTGCGAAGCCCCTGTGGACCGCAAGGGAAATTCAACCCACATGTCTCTGATTCCTTATACTTAACTCATCAACATGTTGTTTGTAAGAGCCATTTCGCGTCCAAGGGCCTTGTTTTAAAAAAGCTTTTTAAAACCCTGTATTTTGGTCTTTGAAACAGGAAGTTGTACCGGGCCAAGAGAACAAGAACTTGAACCCTGAGGGGTTCAAACTGGGTTCAAAGTTCCTGCTTCCCCAGAGGCCCCAGCCAACTCGAAGGTGTCCCTCAGGCTGCAGGTGACCCTGCAGCGTGCTGAGAGCCTGAGAGCCTCACACAGCCAACCCGGGCCAGGAGGCACCCGGGGGAAGAGGCAGGGCGGGGCGGTGTCGGGGCCAAACTGCTGCATTCACAGCCAGGGCCGCAGAGGCCTGCAGGCCGCGGGAGGGAGAGGAAGCGGGCCAGGCATTCCGTTCTGCTCCATTAGGAGGAACATCTCCACTCAAAACAGAAACCCTAGGAGCAGGCTCCTCTGGAAGTGACCCGGGGCCCCTGGTCTGAGCTCAGTCATGGGCTTTGGCCAGGTCCCTGGAGTGACAGCTAGCTCAGAAGGTCCAAACCAGATGGACAGAAGGATGGCGCGCTGCTGCAGCTTCCCTGTGCCCCTGGCTCTGTCATCGGCTGCTGTCCTTCCTGCAGAGCACGTCCACATAGATGCCTCTGCCCTCTGGTGCAGAGGAGCCACTGGTCACCAGTAAGCGAGAGGGCTCCCTGCCTTAAACCTCAGCTCAGCCTTCACACGCCGGCGGAGATCCCGAGACGTGCCGCGGGCCACCGCGAGCTCCGTTCAGCTTCTGGCTGGCCACATCCCGTCCTCAGCAAGAGGACTGCGGAGCTGCCAGCGCGGGAGAGCCCAGATGTGGGGTCAGACAGCCTGTGTTTCAGGGGTGGACCGTCCCTGACCGCAAGAGGGGAATTTGGCGTGAATTCTCACGTTAACTAACTCACAGGGGCCAACGGGCCGAACACAAGATGGACAACGCCTCAGACAGCACAGGTACCTTCAGGGCGGCAAAGGCGCTGTGGCTTCTCCTCACTCAGAGAAACAGGCCTACGGGGAAGCATCCCCTGGTGAAGAGGGGGCTTTCGGAGGCGGCAGCACCGTCACCAGGGCCGGGGGGCACAGCACACTGGGGTGGTTTGGATCACAAACTTTCACTTCCCTCCCCCGCCCGCCCCACTGACTCTGGGCGTGGCTGGGTGACTCGCTTGGGGAAGTGACGGTGACGGGTCCATGTCCAGGCTGTAAGTGGTCCGGCACGTGCCTGCTTGACCTCTTGCACGCCTGCCATCTGCCCGGTGAAGAAAGTGTTCTGCTCCTTCAGCGGGGACCCCGAAGGGGACGTGAGGGGCAGAGCAGGACCTCGCCCACAGCCTGGAGCAAGAGTCAGCCGAGCTAGGCTGGAATCAGACAAACCCCAGCAGACCCACAGGCCTGGGGACAAGAAATGAATGCTTCTTAGAATCAACCAAGTTTGGGCTGTTTCCCAACACGACGCAGAAACAGCGGACTAAGACACGTGGTTATAACGCGAATAACCAGGCAGTGAAAGCGCAGTGGGGTCAGCTCTGCCTTCTGCGCAAGACCTGCCCTGCCCCAATCTCATGCCACGAACCAGCCTCCATGGCAGTAAGCTCTTCCAAGTTACTATAGTCGATTACGTCATTGCGCTACAACGGAACAAAACCTGTGTTGGTCACTAGGAATGCAGAAGCTGATTAGGACGTAACCATGGCCATGGGGGTCTTGGAGGTCACGCGACAGACAGACACGGAAACACAGGACAGCGCCTTGTGGCACGGATAAAGACAATGACAAAACAAGCCTGGGATCTTGACGTTGTCTAGTTTGAGAGGTCTAACCTCACCGAGACGTGGGCGGGGGGTGGGGGGGGGCGGCAGGAGTGGGACCGAGGCAACCCGGGAAGGCTGTGGCGTCAGAGCCCCGAGACCCAAGACATAGCAAGACTGTCCCCGCGGGGGGCTCTGCCAGCCGACCAACCCCACGTCTCCAAACTTCCGCAGCAGCTCCCAGTCTCACCTCTACGGGCGTGGCCACGACTGCTTCCGCTGTTTGTCCGTGTGTTCAAAACACGTCCCTTGAGGGCCTACTATGTGCCGGCCCTGCACTGGAAAGGCAGCAGTCTAAGTTGAGATGGGCTGCAACTGTCAAAACACACTGATTTCGAAGACAGTGTTTTTTTTAAAAAAAGGATTTAAAATATCTCATTAATTTTTAAAACATGATGAAGTGACAATATTTGGCATGTACGGGATTACATAAAATACATGACTGGAATTAATTTCACCTGTGTCTTTCTACTTTGTTTTTAATGTGGCTACTGTAAGACTTAAACATAGCCAGTGGCTCTCAGTATATTTCATGCAGACAGTGCTGTGCTAGCCTCTAGGATCAAATCTGGCCACACGTGAGAATCACCTAGAGACCTAAAATTTCTGAAGCCTAGGCTGCCCCCCTGACCGGTGAAATTCAAAGGCCCAGAGTGGTGCCCAGGAAACTCCCCTGCGCAGACAGACTCAGGAACCACCGGTCTGGCGGGGTGCGAGAGAAAAGGCACGGCCCGCCTCTCGCCCCGTGGGGCAATGACATAGCCACTGTTGGTCTGTCACCGTGACAAGGACAGAGGGGCTGGGTCCACAAGGGCAGGGGGCCGGCCTGTCACAAGTCTTC
>PVJI01018422.1:0-33399 GCA_004026765.1 Micronycteris hirsuta | reverse complement strand
TTTGACTCTGAAGTCATCAGCAGCAAGATGGGCATTGTCCAGAGAACTTGCAAAGATCTCAGCCCTTGGGTCCTCAATAGTCTTGAGATAATACTCCCAGTGTCTGACCCAGGGTCCCTTCTTCTCTAGGTGTTCCTGGATTTTGCTTTCCAGTCTTCAATTACCAGCCTCCAGACTTCTCACCCTCTTCAGGTAGGAGGCCAGGTGGTCATTCAGGCATTGCATAGTCTCCTTCTTGCTCTGGATTTCCACGTGCCCTCTGTACCCCAGGCCATCCCCACAGCCAGGCACCCAGAACCTCAGGCACTTTGCACGCTGGTGGAATGGGACACAGAGTTCCAGGAACCTAAGCCCCCAGCACTTGATCTCAAAACCTGACAAAGACTGCACAAAAGAAGAAAACAATAGACTGAATCTCACTTTTGTGACTCTAGATGCAAAACTGTCTTAAACAAATGGAATCCAGCAGCGCATGCGTAAAATAATGCATCATGATCAAGAGAAGTTTATTCAGTCAGAAATACTTTCCCTGCTGTATTACTCATCTGCTTTAACATCCACATATGCAGGGATTTGAATCAGTAAAGTACTGTAGTTATTAGGTTAACAGCTTAATTTAAATATTCAGATGATAATTCATGAAACATCATTACCAGTAAGGATTTGGCCAGTACATTGACATGGAATGCTATGTGAAGTTGGTGCCATTCCAGAATGTGTCATGTGGTAATCTTATACCATAATTTGCATAAACCTGTAATGGAAATTCATTTTCAGATGTTAGCATATTATGTACTATCCACTACTGTGGTGTGTTATAGATATATTTAGGTATTTGGTTACATGGTTTCACAATAAGTTACTATATTGCAGGCTCTAGGACCAAAAACGGAAAAAAAGAGAGAAGTTTATTCAGAGTATGAGATAATTCAGTGTTAGGAAATTTATTAGCATAATTTGTTTTATTGATAGGCTTAAAGAGAAAAATCATATGGTTATCTCCAGTTACCTAATGAAAAGCATTTGTCAAAATTCAACACCCAGTCTTCATAAATAGCATTCAGTAAAACAGTAATCAACGGCTATCTCCTTACATTATGTATACTTAATGTGTATACGTATGTATGTATATCTCGAATCCCAGTATCATGCTCAGTGGTGATATAGTAGGCTTTCCCACTAAAAAAAGAGAACTGGACAAGAAATCTCACTGTGATCACTATTGATTAATATGCTGCTACAGATACCAGCCAACTGGGACAAGAGAAATTAAGGAGTAACAATTTGAAACAAAGAGGTAACTGTTACTGTTGGCACATGACATGAGTCTATATGTGGAAAACACAAAAGAATCTACTGAGAAACTACTCCAAAAAGAGAATTCAATAAGATAACAGGATACAAAATTAATTAAAGAGATCATTAGCCTTTATATAACAATAACAAAAAGATAGTATAATGAAAGGGAGAAAAAGCCACATTTACAAACAAAGCCAAAAGATGAAATAGGAATAAGCAAATCCGATGTCAAAAAATTAAAATAATACCGAAAGATACAAAAGGAAGATTTGAATCAAGACCACGTGTTCGATAGGAAGATTCAGACATTGTGTTAACTCTCCCTATATTTATTAATTTGATGCAGATTCCATAAAATTACTAACACTTTTTCTGGAATTGACAAAAACTATTCTGACATTTATGTAGTAAAATAAAGAGTAACAACAAAGAAAACAGGGTGGGGGAAAGCAGTGGGTCGGGGTTACTGAAATTATATATAAAGTTTCAGGATTTAAAACAGTGGTTTGTGAACCTGTCAATAAGCAGATGGGCCTATGGAATGGAAATGCGGAAATAAACCTAAGCATATAGAGGAATGGAAATCCTAACCTACATCCTAATACCTTCAGGAATATAAACCTAAATAGTCAATTCAGAAATAAACCTAATACAAATAATTTAGTACATGATAAAAGTGATATCTAAAATTAGTGGGAAAAAGATGTTTCAATAAACAGTTTTTGGAGTGATAACAAAAAAATAAACTTTGAAGATCCATTGTATCCCAGGATATGTTCCAAGTGAGTCAAAATTTAAATGTAAAGCATAAGCCATAAATGGATTTTATAGAAGAAAAATCTGGGTGAATTTATTAATAATCTGGCATGCAGAAGAACTTGCTAACTAATCAAAATTCAGCAACTGTTTTTAAGTGACAAATCTAAATATAAAAAATAAAAATCATGGTACATCAATACAATGGAACATTTTTCCATGCTAAAAAGAACTGAGCTGTCAAGTCACAAAAAGACGTGGAGCAAACTTAAATGCCTATTGCCAAGTGAAAGAAGTCAGTCTGCAAAGACTAAATATTCTATGATTATAACTGAATGACATTTTGGAAAAGGCAAAACTATGGAGACAGTAAAAAGACCAGTGGTTGCCAGGAGGGAGGGAGAAAGAGAGGGGTGAATAGGTGGAGCACAGAGAATTTTTAGGGCAGGGAAACGTCTACATGATGGTATAATGGTCAGTATGAGTCATTATACATTTGTCAAGACCCACGGAATGTATAACATAAAGAGTGAACCCTAATGTACATTATGGACTTTGGGATATAATGATGTGTCTGTTGGGTCATTGCCTGAAACCAATAAATGTACTAGTGTAGGACAGGGTTTTGATGGTGAGAGAGTGTGGTTGGGGGGTTGGGGGAGAGGTATGTGGGAACTTTCTATACTTTCACTCAATTTTTCTATGAACCTAAAACTATTCTAATAAATAAAATCTATTTTAAGAGTCTCATGCTCTCCCGACTGAGGTAGCTGGGTGGGGCTGTAAAATCTATTTTTAAAAAGAAAGGTGAAAAAAATCCATAAGCAAAATCAACAGATAAAGTCTGAGAACATAATGCAAAAGTAGGCAAGTGGTATAGATAAGAATAGATAGAAAAGATGACAGAGACAGAGAACCCTTGCCAGTGTGGCTCAGTTGGGTGGAGTTTCATCCTATACACCAAAGGTTGTGGGTTCAATTCCCGGTAAGAGCACATACCTAGGTTGTGGGTTTGATCCAGGGTTGGGGTGCATATATGAGGCAACCCGTTGTTTCTCTGTCACATCAGTGTTTCTCTCTAAAATCAATAAACATTTTTAAAATTTAAAAAATAAAAGGTGAGAGAAGGAAATAATATTCAACATTCTTTAGAGTTTGAGAATTGCAAACTGTACTACTCAGAGCTAATATTTCACCGTTCCGTCCTGTTGTTAAAAGTCAAAAAGTGTCCCCCCAACATCCCCCCCAAAAAGTGGTATTCTGGTAAGGCTGTAGCGCAGCAGCTACTCATATATTACTCTTGGGAATGTGAAAAAGTACAGTTACCATGGAGGGCAACGTGGCAATACCCATCCGAATTGAAATCTCATTTGTCCTTTAACCCGGCAGTCGTACTTCTGGAAATTCATAGCTATCCCTCCCCATTAGTGAAATAATATGTGCAATGGCCATTTATTTCAGCCTTTCTTTTTGCAAAAATAGCAAAAGATTATTAGAAACAACTCAGGTGTTCATCATTAGTGGAGTAAGTAAGTAAATTATGGTACATCTTTATAGTCGAATACTGTGTCTGTGAATGCATTTACATAGAATGATATATATATATTTAGCAATAGTACAGTACTTCCTGAATTTTTCTACCGAAGTAACTTTAACAAAGAGAATGTATAAACTAGTGGTATGGGGATTGTAGTTTGGAGTGAACAGATCTTGAAAAATTTCTGCTCTATCTTTAAAATCTGTGGGCTTACTATATTCTTCTTTGTAGTCTGTTCATTTAAAATTAATTTTAAAAACTGCTCTTATTGAATGCTCCTGCTCCAGGAAGACAGAACTTGCGCTTTATGTGCCTTCTCTTACCTCTGACGTGTTGCCATGCGTCCTCGTCTGAGAAGCATGTAGTGTAGCCAGTTTTTTCCCACACGGATTTTCTAGCTGACGGACTATATTCGGTAAACATCAGAATAGTCCTATATTTGTCTCAAAATAATTGACCAAGTGTCTCTTCTTTCTAACATTGAACATCCCCGGGAAATGATACCGAATTGGGTGTATTGGTGTTCGGGCATTACCAATGATGTAATGGTTTTTCCAATATATTTCTATGTTCTATGTTACACGTTCAGTATATTTCTATGTAAAATGTTCTCTTCAGCAGGATGAAGTTAAAGGAAGTAGATCGTACAGCTATGCAGGCATGGAGCCCTGCCCAGAATCATCCCATTTACCTAGCCACAGGTAAGTTCAATGGAGAAGATAGTACATCTGACTTATTCTACCTGTTCTTTAAGATTCAAGTCAAGCTTCGTCTCTTGAAAGCCTCTTCTTCCCTGGCAAGATACCTCCGTCCTTGCTGTCAGCTGGATTCCGTGACCTTCCTGTGTGTTCCCATAGGACCTTATACATCATAGCATTAATCTCAGTCTATTTATAGTATCTTCCCCACTGTATACAAGTTGTGTTTTATCTTTATTCCTCCAGTATTAAGCACAATAGCTACATGTAAACAAAACTGTTAAAGATCAGTGTGAATGAAGATCAATTTTGATGTTAGCCTTTTTATATAAAAAGACTTGGAGTTATATCATTTTTGACTCTAAGGAGGCATAGTAAATCACGGTGCTGTTTTTACAGAGAGCTTTTAAAGTATCCGCAGGCTTGAAAAATTATCTGCACTCTTCCCTCTTACAAACATCACCTCTGAGCCCTGAGTTAGGATCTCATTGCTGTAGTGACTTAAGCATCTGCTCAGTGGTGTATGTGCTGAGAGTTCAGCCACTATTGCAGCACTCATGGGTGAGATAAGTGAAAAACGTGGATTTAATTTCTATGTTGTATGGTTTCCTGAGTCTCTTATTTTTGTGTGCATAGTTACCATAAATGTATTTTCTATAGGAACATCTGCTCAGCAATTGGATGCAACATTTAGTACTAATGCTTCCCTTGAGATATTTGAATTAGACCTTTCTGATCCATCCTTGGATATGAAATCTTGTGCCACTTTCTCTTCTTCTCACAGGTATGAGATTCAGCCTTAAATTCATGTAGCTATATTTGAATGAATATTGTGATTCATGCCCAGTTTTTCTGTAAATATATCATTATTAGAAACTGCAAAGAATGTTGCCAACAATACAAATATTTTGTGAAAAAATGTATTAGTGATTTTCTGTGGAAGTAAAGAAGAGTCTGTCTATTGATTTTTTATTGCTGACTGTTATGTGTAAGATATGAAGGAGAGGATCCAGTTTCTATTATTTTTTCCCCCTCATGATATAGTAGAGTTACTTTTATATATATATATAAAAATTTTATTTGCTCTGACTGGTATGGTCCAGTGGATTGGGCGCTGTCCCGCAAACCAAAAGGTTGCAGGTTCAATACCCTGTTGTGGCACATGTCCGGGTTGCGAGCCAGGTCCCCACTAGGGGGCACTCAAAAGGCAACCATACATTAATGTTTCTCTCCCACTCTTTCTCCCTCCCTTCTGCTTTCTCTAGAGTAAATAAAATATTTTCTAAAAAATAGAGAAAGCAGAAGGGAGGGGGAAAGAGAGGGACAGACACATTGATGTGTGAGAGAAGCATGGATCAGTTGCCTCTCGAACGCACCCCAAGCAGAGACCAGGCCCGCAAGTCCGGCATGTGCCGTGAATGGAATTGAACCGGCAACTTTTGACTTTGTGGGATGACGCTCAACCAACTGAGTCATGCCAGCCAGGGCTTTCTTTGGAAATTTTAGATGATTCCCTTCACATTTACTGTTTAACAAATGACTTGTTGGCGAGTACTTCCATAGTCAAATAGAATCAAGGGGAGTGGTTGATTAGCTCTATTTTGCAGATAACCCAAAAGCAGCCCAGAAAGATCAACTAACTTGCCCAGGCCTAACGGTTTCTAAATGGTGAAACCATTTGTAAGCCCATGTCTTTGACACACAGATCAAGTACACTTTGTCACATTGTACTACCTCTTACAAAAGCATGTTTTTACTCTTTTAAGTTACAAAGTAAAATATGAACATATGAGTATAAATAACAAAAGTGGCATTTCACCAAGTCATTCACAATTACCAGGACTAGAGGAGAAGCAGTGTTTTGGCAGTATTTATGAATATGTGAAGAATTAAATGTGTAACTTCAAATTAAATTCTACATTTATTTGACTTCAAAAATTAGTTGTTTCACTCATTTTCTCCTAAAGGTACCACAAATTGATTTGGGGGCCTCATAAGATGGATTCCAAAGGAAATATCTCTGGAGTTCTGATTGCAGGTGGTGAAAATGGAAATATTATTCTTTATGATCCTTCTAAAATTATAGCTGAAGAGAAGGAAGTTGTGATTGCCCAAAATGACAAGCATACTGGCCCAGTGAGAGCCTTGGATGTGAACATTTTCCAGGTTAGACTTTTGACATTTATTTATAATCCTTGAGATAGGGCTGAGTATTTGCAATAAGTATGTGAATCTACTGTGCCTCAGTCTTGGAATGAAAAGCTAAGAATGTGCGCCTACGCAGATTGATGAGTGCGAATACGTGTTTGAAGAATGGAGCGTTCAGAGTTGAGTTCAGGATAAATGATACTAACTCCATGGAAGGTATCTGGCTGATTTAATTCAGAGAAGTCTGGAGGTACAATACATCTGATTGGACAGTTTTTAAACTTTAGGAGCCCCATAGGTTGGAGACCTTGCCTTTTAAAAGTTTGTGCAATGCAACATTGAGTTGGTGCTGTGATGTCTGGGTTAACCCACTGTTTTATTAATTGAAAAATTTGGTATTTATGACAAAGAGGTCACTACTCTATGCCATAATTAGGAATATACACAAATGTAGTACAGATTTAATTAGTAGACAATTAAGAGTCTTTCTACTGTTACCATTATAAACATTACTGAATATTAATTTTATAAATGTATAGGTTGATAAAGATCTTGAGTTAATAGACTACTAGAGTCTATCAGGCAAAAAGAATAACTATTATCTTAAAGTTTAAATTAGTTATTTTTCTTGTATTATAAGTAGATACTTAGATATAGAACTTAAAGCCCAAAATTTGTAATTTCTGCCATTATGGTATTTATTCTTCAGATTAGAAAGCTAATTCCTTTGTTACTTGGATTAAATAGTTTTTGGTTAACATCTTGTATTATAGGTAGCTATTACCATAGAATTCTTCTATTTTCAGTTAAATGTCTCTTGGTCAGAGAAGAATTTATGAGAGTGAACAAAAAGGATGAAGATTAATACATGAAACTCATTATCTTGCTGTACTTCATGTCAGTTTTAGGGTCTTTTTGACCGTAAAGGTATGCCACAGAGAAAACCTAGAGGTGCTGCCGCCTGGAACAAGGTTGAGTCTAAATGAGGTAGAATTACACGAGGGAGTGAAGACAAGAGATTTTACTGGCACTGCCTTGGTCTGGCTCTAGAAGTTGGATTTGCGAGACCCTGAGGTAGATGCCATTATTTTAGGATTCAGTATTTGCCTGAAAGCAATAATTGGTAGTCTGTTTTTCCTTTCTACAATCGGATCCCCTTCCAAAGATTAAAACCACAAATGATAATCCCCATGTGGTTGCATGATTGTTTAAGAATTTATCCATGTAATTATTTTTGAATGTCTTGTATTAAAATGTCAATACATGCATTATCTTTTTGAGTTAGTTTTATATATTTTCTAAAAAACTGTTAAAATTTTATATTGTTATTCATAGTAGTTAGAAATTCATACTTTCTGCTTCTTTAATTAAATAGAAAAATTGTGTGACCTAAAACTGACAGATCCTTCCACGTATGAGCTGAGTTAACCTGAGTTCTCTTAATTTTTTGTAAGTGCTCTTTAGTTATTACTTGTTGCTTATTGCAGACTAATCTGGTAGCCTCTGGTGCTAATGAGTCCGAAATTTACATTTGGGATCTAAACAACTTTGCAACTCCAATGACACCAGGAGCCAAAACACAGGTATTACGGATTTTGATGTAATCAGAAGAACCAAAATCAGTTCTTCTACCCTTAATTTATTTCAGGTTTTGTCCTACACTAAATATATTTGTTTATTTATTTATTTGGTTTTTTAGATTTTTTTATTTTTTTATTACTTTATTGTTCTTCAATTACAGTTGTCTGCATTTTCTCCCCTCTCCCCACCCCACCCAACCCCACCTCCCTCTCTTGCTTCCACCCTCCCCCTTGGTTCTGTCCATGTGTCCTCTATAGTGGTTCCTGTAAACCCTTCTCCCCACAGTCCCCTCCCCCCTCCCCTCTGGCTATTGTTAGATTGTTCTTCATTTCAATGTCCCTGGTTATATTTTGCTTGCTTTTTTATTTTGTTGCTTATGTTTAAAATCAGTGTTTAGATGTCATTGACTTTTCTTCAGTGCAGTGAAGTAATAATCAGTGTTTTTTCAAAGTATCAGTGAGTCTTCCAACAGCAGGTATTTATTTAGTGCATCTGCCTGTTCAGTGTGCTAGACATAGTAGTGAATAAAATAGATGTCTATAATAATTTTTTAGATATAGTGTTTTTTATATAGTGTAGTATTTTATACTGTATAGTATTTCAACACTATCTAACCTTAGAATAAAAAAAGACTCAAGGGAAACTTATTTAAAAAAAAAGCAGTTCACCCCCTTTCCTATTCCTTCTTTCCTTCCTCCTGCCCCTCATCTCTTCCTTCCTTCTTTCCGTACAAGCTTTAATGACTCCATGGCCAGAGACTGGAGAAGCAACAGCATAGCTTATAGATCAGCTTCTTGACCCCTTGGATCCAAGAAGTTTTAGATAGATATAGGAGGGTGGAAATGAAGGGATGGTCTAGGAAGGTAAGGGGAAGGTTTATGCAAATAGTCGGTGGCATATTCATGGCTTTCCAGGGAAAGGGGTGGTGATTCTTTTGGAATCTGAATCCTACCTTCTTTTTGTCCTACACTTTCAGGTGATTGCTGATTGTCACTGTCATGGCGCTGGTGGGTGTGTCATTGAGTGTGGAGACTGGATTATAATGAGGCTGGAGGTCACTTAGGAAGCCATCTTAGTCTTACCTGGTTTTAATTGGTCTTTTCTTAATAAGTATTAACTGCAGGCCCTCCTGTTTTCAAAGATAAACAGGGTAGGGTAGGGGTTTAGCCAGGTTGCATAGGCCTACTGTGGGGTAGGTAACAGATCCCTCCTTTCTTATTTTCGCTCATCTTTGTGGGGTGCTGAGGGACGAAGGTCCGCCTTCTGTAACTGCTTCAGGCTAAATCAGGATCTTGTAATGGGGCCCGTTAGAGGTGTGAAACCCTTTCCTGGCTAATCTTAAGTAAGTCAGACTCCTGGCTGTACTTACAACCGTTCATTCCCTTGGGTAACAGTCTCTAAAGCTTGACTGATTCAAGTCTTTTAGAACAAAAGAAGCTAAACTAGAGGGTGTTACTTATCTTGATTGGCATTCCTGCTGAATAGTAGCTTGAAGTCTGATGAAGATTTAGGAGTGTACTGAGTTCTGGACAACTTAAGGTTCTAGACCAGTCACCTGTTTTACTGTGGTGTGATGACTCCAAGGCATTATTCCCTGTACCATGTAATTTTTAAAAGATTTCACTTATTATTTATTTTTAGAGAGAGGGGAAGGGAAGGAGAAAGAGAAACATTTGGTTGCCATCTATACACGCCCCGACTGGGGACTGAACCTGCAACCCAGGCGTGTGCCCCGTCCAGGAACTGAACCGGTGACCTTTCGCTTTGAGGAGTGACCTGGCCACACCACTCAGGGCTGTACTGTGTATTTTTGATAAGTTGAGAAAGGGCAGTTCTTCCACTGCCTCGCTGAGTTTCTTTGTGTTGTGCAGACTACTCAGTTTGAGTAACCATTATAATGGGGCCTCACATTTGCCAGTCTGGGGTTGGCATGATGACAGCTCATGGTCTGCCACTATAGAGATATTTTTCTAGTTGTCTCGGCTGTAACTCTTGCTCTGCCTAGTGGTTATATTGACCCGTATCTGCTTTGCGGTTCACCGTCCACCTTGTGGCACTTGCAAAACAAAGAAACGGCTTTATTTATAACAGGAGCTTAATAAATCCCTAGTGGATGAGACAGTATTAAACAGTTGTATATGTTGAGAATTTAGGAATGTAAAGCAAATTTGTGGAGTGAACAGATTAGATTTTTAAGTAATCTATTTTTTAAAAAGGAGGATCAGATGTTATGGTTAAATTTGATTATAATTGAGAAATGGTTTTTAATAATTTATTCTTTATAGCCCCCAGAAGATATCAGCTGCATTGCATGGAACAGACAAGTCCAGCACATTTTAGCATCAGCCAGTCCCAGTGGCCGGGCCACCGTATGGGATCTTAGAAAAAATGAACCTATCATCAAAGTTAGTGATCATAATAACAGGGTAAGTATATGATTGATTTGTGATGAATATGTTGTATTCTTCTGTAGGTAATCCTGTATCACTTGTCAGAGCTGACAACAAGTCCAATTTCTGTAAAGTCAAAGCCTGTGTTTTCACGGACTAGTCATGATGGAACAATAAGATTTTCCCTTAGGGAAAATAAGGTTCCCAGTAAACTGTGTTGGATATTATTAATGATGAAGAGAGAGATTGGGGCCTTATTCCATGATATTCTGCTTGTTTTGCTAGCTGTTCCAAAGCATTACAACAACTTTAAAAATATATATTTTATTTATGTTTAGAGGGAGGGAAAGGGAGGTACAAAGAAAGGGAGAGGAACATCGATGTGTGAGAGAAACATCAATTGCTTGCTTCTTGCACATGCCCCGCCTGGGGACCAACCTGCAGTCCAGGCAAGTGTCCTGACCAGGCATCATACCAGTGACCTTTCACTTTGTAGGAAGACACCCAACTGAGCTATGTTGGTCAGGGCTACAGTAACTTTTTAATTCAGCTTTACCGTTCTCTAAAATATGAAGATTTTCCCCTGAAATTAGTTTTATAACTGTGAATTGGTAGTTTCCAAACTCCTGGCTTCATCTCTTCTGTTAGGTACTGCCAAAGTGAGCTTCTGTTCTCCTCCCACTGCCCAGTAGATGCTACTTTATAACACATTAAATTTTTTACCTTAAATTTCTTAATATTATGTCATCATGTCCTGTAAGATAATTTAGATACCATTAGGGCCCTGTTTTGTTAGTTTGTTTTTAATTACATTGTATAGCTTGACATGTTAAAAAATAAGTTTGCTTAAATCAGAGAATACATACATGATTTTTCAACAACAAAAAACTATTTAGAAGAATATTTCTTCAGGGTATTGTTTTTCAGTGAATAGGAGTTTTAAAACAAGTTTCAATGAAATGGAGTATACAATAAACATTTCAGTCATCTTCTAGAATACTTAATAGGATCTGAACTTCCAAGTCATTATCAGTAATGTTAATTTATCCCATGGGAACATTCGATGGTAGTTGT
The DNA here is from genome assembly GCA_004026765.1 of Micronycteris hirsuta. Classification (NCBI taxonomy): domain Eukaryota; kingdom Metazoa; phylum Chordata; class Mammalia; order Chiroptera; family Phyllostomidae; genus Micronycteris; species Micronycteris hirsuta. Next base: position 21,916 of record PVJI01018422.1, on the reverse strand, counting down.
TGCTTAGACATATTATCTTGATTGTTCTGGTAAAACAGAAGAAAGATGTGGGTTTGTACTATTAAAATCTTTGTTATATTTATTTATTTATTTATTTATTTATTTATTTATTTATTTTTAGAGAGAGGGGAAGGGAGAGAGACAGAGAGGGACAGAAACAGCATTGTATGATTGCCTTTCACATGGCCCTCACTGGGGACCTGGCCTGCAACCCAGGCATGTGCCCTGACTGGGAATCGAACCGGGATCCTTTGGTTTCCAGCCCGTGCTCAAGCCACTGAGCTACTCCAGCCAGGGCAAACATTTTATTTTATTTATTTTTGGAGAGAGGGGAAGAAAGGGAGAAAGAGAGGGAGTGAAACATCAATGTCTGGTTGCCTCTTGAATGCCCCCCACTGGGGTTCTGGCCTACAACCCAGGCATGTGCCCTGACTGGGAATTGAACCAGTAACTCTTTGGTTCACAAGCCAGGACTCAATCCACTGAGCTACACCAGCCAGGGCTTATTTTTATTTTTTGAACGTGTTAAATTTTAAATCTAAAACTTCCTTTTAGTTATAATTTGGCAGGAAAACATTTTTGATATAGAATAATTCTGTCCCAGAATGGCTTTATGTATCAAAGAGCTGGATGAATTGAAAACATTTAAAACTTTTTACTTTTAAGACTACTGTTTAACAAAATTTAATCCTTTATAGTTTTTTTAATTGAATATTGGGGTGACACTGGTTAATAATATTATGTAGGTTTCAGGTGTATAATTCTATAACACACCATCCACATATTTTTGTGTGTTCACTAGCCCAAGTGAAGTCCTTCCATCGCCATTATGTCTCCTATACCCTCTTCAACTTCTCTGCAGACTTTTTTAAAATAGACTAAGCCTGAGCTGATGTTTTCTACTTTTTGTTTCAACAAAAGCATATTCCTTAAGTTCATTTTGGCTTTTCATAAAACAATATGATTGATAAAATATGGGCCTTAACTATCTGCAGATGCATTGCTCTGGGCTGGCTTGGCATCCTGATGTTGCCACTCAAATGGTCCTCTCGTCTGAAGATGACAGGTTACCGGTGGTCCAGGTGTGGGATCTTCGCTTCGCTTCCACTCCACTCCGTGTACTGGAAAACCATGCCAGGTACCATGCTTCTCTTTTAAGGAACTTGTTTATTTTAAAAAATATTTACTTACTACTTTGAATTATCAGATAATTTTTATTAAATTATGGAATCTGCTTTGTCTCTGTCTTGTAAAAGTTAGTGTAAATGGTTTGTTTATATTTTAAGCAGTAGTCATCTGATTTTCTATACCCCCAAATGGTAGCTAAATTGTATCATATCAATTCAAAATGTTTAGAGGATTTTCTACTTCTCACTTCAAGTAGTAATTTAATAGAGCAAAATTCCAGCAGGTCACAGCACTTCAGGACAACTCTTGACATTGTACACTTTGCTGTTTCTTAGGGTCATCATACTTGTGAAGAGTCTTGCCTAACATTCAATGTCAAGCAAAAATTGAAAAGTTTGTTTTATTTCTAAGTTTTTATTTTGGTTAAAAGCAGACATTTTTGAGAAAGTAGGTGATTCATTCTACTTTTCAGTTTTAATGTGTGGATGCTCTGAAAAGACATGAGAATTTTCTCATGTTAGTGTTTTAGTAGCATTAAATTAGTTAGTAATTTGGCAGATTTCCTGCCATTCATATTCAGATACCTAGGGAATTTATACATATTTGTTCAATAAATTTTTTAAAATTTACTTATTGTTTTTAGGGTGACAAGAAGGGAGAAGGAGAGAGAGAAAAAGAAAAAGCATCAATTTCTTGTTCCACTTAATTTATGCATTCAGTACATGATTCTTATATGTGCCATGACCAAGGATTGAACCTGCAACCTTGGCATTTTGAGACAACGCTTTAACCAGCCAGGGCCCAAACTAAAGCTTTAAATCCCCTTTTCCCTCTGGGTAGTAGATTTACACACTAAAAAGTCTTAAAATTGTGACCACTCCTTTAGTTTCTTATAAAGGAGAAGAGAGTCCAGTCAAAATGTAATCCCTATTCAGATGTTATACTTTGGTCAGCTTTTAGTAAAGAAGGGATGATTCTGAGAAATTTTGTTTGTTTTTAATTATATTTTATTGATTATGCTATTACAATTGTTCCAATTTTTTTCACCCTTTTCCCCTCCACTGAGCACCCCCCACTCCTTCAGAGATGCATATAAGTTCTTTAGCTTCTAGATTTCCTATACTATACTTTACATCCCAATGACTTCTGTAACTGCCAGTTTGTGCTTTTTAATCCCTTCACCTTCTCACCTCTTCTCCCAACTCCCATCCCACCTGGCTGCTACCACCTCATTCTCTGTATCTTTGATTTTGTTTCTGTTCTGCTTGTTTGCTTGTTTGTTTTTATTCTATTGTTATTAGGTAAGTATTTGTGGCCATTTTGTTGTTCATAGTTTGTTTTGTTTTTTTTTTTAATTTTTTTTTTTAAAGATTTTATTTATTTATTTTTAGAGAGAGGGAGAGGCAGGGAGACAGAGAGGGAGAGAAACAGCAATGTATGGTTGCCTCTCACATGGTCCTCACTGGGGACCTGGCCTGCAACCCAGGCATGTGCCCCGACTGGGAATCGAACCGAGACCCTTTGGTTCCCAGCCCGCGCTCAATCCACTGAGCTACACCAGCCAGGCCTGTTGTTCATAGTTTTGATCTTTTCTTAAATAAATCCCTTTAACATTTCATATAATAATGGCTTGGTGATGATGAACTCCTTTAGCTTTTTCTTGTCTGGGAAGAACTTTATCTGCCCTTTGATTCTAATGATAGCTTTGCTGGGTAGAGTAATCTTGCTTGTAGGTCCTTGCTTCTCATGACTTTGAATATTTCTTGCCACTCCCTTCTAGCCTGCAAAATTTCTTTTGAGAAATCAGCAGACAGTCTTATGGGAACTCCCTTTTAAAATTCTCTTGCTGCTTTTAAAATTCTCTCTTTATCTTTAACCTTTGACATTTTGATTATGATGTGTGTTGATGTGGTTCTCTTCGGGTCCATTTTGTTTGGGACCCTCTGTGCTTCCTGTACTTGCATCTTTATTTCCTTCACCAATTAGAGAAGTTTTCTTTCATTATTTTTTTCAAATACATTTCTGATATCTTGCTCTTTCTCTTCTTCTGGCACCCTTATGTTGTGAATGTTGAAATGCTTGAAGTTGTCCCAGAGACTGCTTACACTATCCTCATTTTTTTGGATTCTTTTTTCTTTTTCTTGTTTTGATTTGTTGGGTTGTTTTTTGTTGTTGTTTTTGTTGTTGTTTTGTTTTTGCTTCCTTATGTTCCAAATCATTGATTTGATTCTCGGCTTTATCTACTCCACTGTTGTTTCCCTGTAAATTGTTCTTAATTTCAATTAGTGTATCATTCATTTATGACTGGATCTTTTTTATTCTGTCGATTCTCACTAAGATCCTTGACCATCCATATAACCAGTATTTTGAACTCTGTATCTGATAGATTACTTATTTCCATTTTGTTTTGTTCTTTTTCTCGAGTTTTGATCTGATCTTTCATTTGCGCCATGTTTCTTTCTGTCCTTGTTTTGGCCTCCTCCCTGTGTTTGTTTCTATGTATTAGGTAGAGCTGCTACGACTCCCTGTCTTGGTAGTGTGGCTTAATGTAGTAGGTGTCCTGTAGGGTTCAGTGGCACAGCCTCCCCTGTCACTAAAGCTGGGTACTCGAGATGTGTCCATTGTGTGGGCTGAGCACACCCTTCTTTTATAATTGAGCCCTGATTTCTGTTGGCCAGTCAATGGGAGGAATTTAGCCTGGCCAGTCAGCTGCAAGGACTGGTTGTGACCACTGACCATCACCCTCTGCCCTCTGTGGAGAATCAGCTGTGCAGGGGCCCACTCTACAGAGCAGAACTTACTTCAGCAGAGCTGTGGAACCCACTTGCGTTCTGTCCGGGGCCACTAGGCATAAGCTATAAAGTGGTTTGCAGCTGGGTACTTCTTCTGCTGTGCTTGGAGGTGCCCTAGTGAGGCCAGTCTGTGAACCAGTGCCAGCTGTTGCTAGTGCTGACCTAGGACCACTTAGCAAGATTTAGGGGCTTGCTGAAGCCAGCCTCTGCTTATTTGAGTGGATTCAGAAAGATCAGAAGCATGTGTCAAGACAAGTCATTCCTATGGAAAAGCCACTGTTAGCCTCTTGGGTGGGCCTGTAAGTTGGGTGGGGTGGAGTGTCAGGGAATTACCATGACTGGGCAAGCAGTGTGAGATACGGTGCCTGCCATGCTCTGTGGCTCTGTTGGGGGAAGGTTCAGAAGAGCAGCAGTGGGCCTGGCTGATGTGGCTCAGTGGATTGAGTGCTGGCCTGTGAACCAAAGGGTTGCCAGTTCGATTCCCAGTCAGGGCACATGCCGGGGTTGTGGGCCAGGTCCCCAGTAGGGGACACACAAGAGGCAACCACACATCAATGTTTCTCTCCCTCTCTTTCTCTCTCCCTTCCCCTCTCTCTAAAAATAAATAAATAAAATTTTTAAACACAAGAGGAGCAGTGGGCTCTGCCCACCTTTCTGTCTTGGAGGAAGCTGTCCCCCGAATCTCACTCTGATGCCAGACACTTCAGTTCCTCCCTGTATGCTACTGGTACCTTTCAAGCTGCTGCCCTGGTGCCGGAGCTCAGCGGAAGAGAGTCTGAGTACGTCTGTGTGTGGGCCCTTTGAGAGGAACTGCCTGGGGATCCAGCACTTCTTCCACCAACTCAACCTCCACTGGTTTTTTACTACCAGAGGCCATGGGGACTTACCTTCCTGGCCCTGAAACCCCTCAAGTGGGGGGTCTGGTGTGGGGCTTGGACCCCTTGCTCCCAAGATATCCCTCCCGCTTTTTATCCACCACACGTGGATATGGTATCAGCCCGTTCTGGGTCTCTGTGTCTCCACCCCTCCTACCAGTCTGGTTGGAGGTCGTTTCTGCTTTAATTCCTTGGCTGCAGGACCTCTATTCACTGTGATTTCTGCTGGTTCTGAGTGATGGTTGTCCTGTAGTTTAGTTGTGATTGTAGTGTAGTGTGGTTGCGGGAGAAGACGAGCCGTGTCTACCTAGGCCACCTTCTCGGGTGAAATTATGGCCCCAGGTCTGGGAAGACAGTGGCACCGCCAGCTTCTGTTCCACTCATCACAGATCACGCATCTCAAGCCCGAGGCTCTTCCAGAAACCTCTGGCCTGATCTCCTGGAAGCTGTTGCAACTGATTCTGAGAAACTAATATTTTTCTCACAGTAGATAAGGGTTTTTAAAAATCCATTTAACACATTCTCATTGGACACATACTCTGTACCAGATACTGCATAAGAATTCAGTAATATTGTAGGCAAAAATGTATGCCCTCAGGGAGCGTGTGTTGTAGTGGGAGGACAAGTAACATTTACATAACATGTAAAGGATGCAGGCACTTTAAATGTTAGCTCGATTAGTCCTTATAAAAAACCTATGATATACATACTGTTATCCCCTTTTACAGATTAGAAACGGAAGCTCAGCAAGGTGAAATTTGGCCTGGGTCACGTAGGTCAAGTACTGACTTCTAGTCCAAACATATAATCTCAAAGTCCATGCTCTTAACGCTTCATTATTCTGTGAATTTAGGAATGGTTGTAATTTAGCAAGACAGATATCCATACTGGGCATCAGGAGCAAATTAACCTTTCTTTTTCAATTTTCTTCCTGTGTGAGAGTTGGATTATATGTTCTTTAGGGTTATTTTCAGATCTATAATTCTGTGATTTAAAAAAAATATTTAAAACCTAAATGTTTTTTAAAATGTGATACCAAATATGATACAGATTTCTTTAAAAGACATTCTTGATGTGCTTTGAAATTCTTGACATGTATGGTTAAATTCTAAAGGGGGAGGCAGTTTAGAAACTACATTATTGATAAAATTGGGGAAATTTGAATATGGGCTATTTATTTAAAATAATTGTATCTAAATAATAATTTTTTTATTTTTATTTATTTATTTATTTATTTTTAATTGTTGGTATTTCAGGAGCTGTCTTCAAATGCCTGTTTTTTTTTTTTTAAGATTTTTTTATTTATTTATTTTCAGATAGAGGAGAAGGGAGGGAGAAAGAACAATGTATGGTTGCCTCTCACAAGGCCCTCCCTGGGGACCTGGCCTGCAACCCAGGCATGTGCCCCGACTGGGAATCGAACTGGGACCCTCTGGTTCCCAGCCCGCGCTCAATCCACTGAGCTACACCAGCCGGGCCCCTAAATAATAATTTTTTCAGTATGTAATTGTGTTGTGGTCACATAGGAGAATGTTCTTACCCCCGGAGATAAGTGTAAGGTGACCTATTACAGTATTGGCACTTAACTCTCAAATAGACACAGAGAGAAAGACATGAAGTAAACATGGCCACAATTATGAATCTAGGTGAGGATTATTAGGGTACATCACATTGTGCTTACAATTTTTAGAAAGATTTTAACTTTTTAAAAATAAACTATTGGAAACAAAAGTCAAATTATTTGGGTCCTTTTCCTATACCAGTTTCCTGAGATGACTTAGATTTTAAGAAATATAAAATTAAAAACAACTTTTTGGGCAGCCTTGAGTAGTGTGCCCAGTGGGTTGCGTATTGTCCTGCAAACCAGAAAGTTTGCCAGTTCGATTCTCTGTCAGGGCATATGCCTGGGTTGCTGGTCAGGTCCATGGTTGGTGGCACACAGCGGGCCACCAATAGATTTTCCTCTTTCTCATTGATGATTCTCTCCCTCTCTTTCTTCCTCCCTTCCCCTCTCTCTAAAAATAAATAAATAAAATCTTAATAACTTTTTGGGGAAAGAAAAATGTTTCTAAATATACATGTTGAAAATGAGGCTTAATCTTATTTCTTTTTTAAACTGTGCATCTTAGAACTACTGTGATGTTTTCAGGAGAAGATAGGGACATTAATTCTTTTTTTTTTTTTTTTTTTTAAGAAATATGCAAATAAGCCCTCTCTGGGTGGTTCAGTTGGTTGGAGTGTCATCTCATACACCAAAAGGTTATGGGTTAGATCCCTGGTCAGGACACGTACAGGTTTAGATTTGAGCCCTGGTTGGGGTGCGTACAGGAGGCAACGTATTGATGTTTCTCTCTCTCTCTCTCTCTCTCTCTCTCTCTCTCTCTCTCTCTCTCTAAAAGCAATAAAAACATTTTCAAGTGAGGATTTAAAAAATATGTTTAAATATACTTCTAGTGTAGTATTTTTCTAGTCTAGTACTTTCTACTATCTTGTTTTTCAATTTTAGTTTCTAGCATTTTCTGTACGTACGATAACATTTACTTACCTGCTTCTATCTCTAAACAACAAAGGATGAATATAGAAAAGACAGATTGTTTAACAGCATTTTTTTGTGTGTGTGATGGTGAGATTTTTATTTTCTTTAACCTAATCTAAATTTTCAGAACAGTTACCAAAAGTATTACTTTTGTTATACTTAGGATAAAAATCAAAAGCTATTAAAATGCAAAAATGACTGAAAAATCATATCTTTGGCAAATTTTGAAGTTTTTCTTTTAATTAAAAAATGTCATATATTAGAACTTCTCTGATAACAAAAGCTAGAAAATGTAGACAAAAAAGAAAATGTAAAATAGTTACATTTCCTACCCATCCATAGGTAAAACATTTTGTTGTGCATATTTTTCTTTATATGTACAAAACTTCAATTACTATTGTAAATATTTAATGCAGTTATGTATTTTATACAAATTTATGTGCAGAGTTAACTTTTTTATTAATTATAGCCAGCATTTAAGAGTTATAAATATTTCTACAACAGAATTTTTAACTACACATTTTCTCATCAGAAGATGATCTCTAATTTTTTATTACACAATTCACATTGTTTGGCATTTGTTTTTAATTTGTTATTATACACTGCACACTGTATTGAATATCTTTGTAATGATTAAAACACATGTGCGCTACTAAATTGCTTCCCAAAAAGATTACATAAAATTATATTTTTGTTAGTTGTGTATGTCTTTAAAGCTTAGACAGATAATTTGGAGATTTGGTTGTGTTCAAGATTGAAACTTTCTTCCTCTCTTTCTGTTTTGTGTAAGGGGAGTTTTGGCAGTTGCTTGGAGCATGGCAGATGCTGAGTTGTTGCTGAGCTGCGGAAAAGATGCTAAGATCCTCTGCTCTAACCCAAACACAGGAGAGGTATGGAGAGGAACGTTTCTCAGACATACAGCTATCATAATTGTTTTTTTACCACTCAGATGGTGTTAGCTATCATAATATTTTATTTCTAGCTGAATAAGAAATTTTCATAAGCATCCTTTAACACACTATTATAATTCAGGACATGTGAATGTAGATGGAGGTATGTGTGAAAAGTTAATCTGGTAGAGATTTTTATCAGGAACATTATCTAGGCTAAGTTGTTTTATCTGGGGAAATTAGTTATTAAAATAGTGTATTTGAAACTAGTAATCACCTCTGTCCCCCATTTCCAATAAAAGGTGTTTACCTAGACTCAGAAATAGTTGGTTTGATTTTTTGAACATGTAGTTTCTGGAAATTGGTGCCTTCAGAATAGGAATGTTCAAGGTTTGGGTCTTTTTCCTGCTTTATCATTCCTAAAGATCTTCTTTGACTTCTGGAAATCAATAGAAATAGGTTTTTAATTTCTCTTATGAATTACTCAGCAAGAATATTTTGTAATATTAATTTCTTAAGTGTTTTACCCGAAGAAATTTAGATGTAGGAATGCCCTAGCCAGATAGTTCAGTTGGTTGAAGCTTAGTTCCCATAGACCAAAAGGTTGCAGGTTCAATTCCCAGTCAGGGAACATACCTGTCGGGGGAATAAGACAGGCAACTGACTGAATGTTTCTTTCTCTCTTTCTCTCCCTTCCTCACTCTCTCCAATTAGTGAACATACCCTCGGGTGGGGATGAAAAAGATGGAGAAGGAGAATGTAGAAACTGTCTCCCTAGAAAAAAGAAATTTAGATGTGGGAAATTTTACCTATTTAAATGTAAATGTTATATAAATATAATTTTATTTTCTTTGGGTTGTGCACTAAAATGTTCTTTTAATTATTATTTTATTATCCTTAATAGTTTAATGGTTTTCCTCTCTTTCAGTACTGGGCAAGAGACTGCAGACTTTAATTATAGCTTCTAACCTTTTACTTTTTCTCAGTTAAGATAGATTATTGCAAGTGCTTTGCTGTTTACCCTGATGGAAGACTGGTAAAAATAAGAGTATCTTCAATAGGTTTTAATCTCTAACATTAAAATAAAAACAAGCACTTCTGTTACTTGATTTGTGGCTTAAAGTTTTCAGATGGAGTGTTGTTTATAAGAATGTAGGAACACTAAAGTTAGAAGAGACAAAAGAAAAAATTAAAACAATAAGTTTTGCCTCATGATTTGTAGACTAAATAATAGAAATCTTGTGTCTTATACTGTCTTCCCAGGTAAGTTCAAAATTCATGAAAATTACTGTTTTAATCTTATCAGTTATATAAATTGATGAAGTGAATTTTTGTGTTTGATTAGTTCTGTGTGCTTAGACTTTGAAGTGATAAACTCTTCATGCATGCTGCAACTAAAAAAAAAAGTAAATGTTTTGTTCAAATACCAATTAAAAATACACAAGTGATTCAAATATCATGAAACTTTGAATCTTATCAACCAAATTTAAGCATCAAAGACAAGCAGGCCAAATATCTTTTCATTTAATTGTTTTCTTATAAAATAAAACATTATTTTAAATACTATATAAGCCAAAAGTAAGCTAGTTTGACTTTTTTTTCTTTTTAAAGATGCATATTGACCCTATGTTTTTATTGTGGTAAAATACACCTGACGCCATTTTAGCCATTTTTCGGTACACGGTTCAGTAACATTAGTACATTCACACCGTGCATCCATCACCACCATCCGTCTCCAGAACTTTTTATCTTTTATAATTGAACATCCGTACCCATTAAACAGTCACTCCCCATTCCCTTTCTTAAAACTGCAAAGCCTGTGCTTTATGAGCATGTTACTATCACACTAATTTTGACTTGACTTAACAGTGACTACATTGTAAAGATTTTATATCAGCCATTGTTATAGTTTTTCAATATTCTTTTCCTTATTAAAAAAACTGTGCCAAATTTTGTTTCGATTCTGCAGTGATAAGATGATGCATACCTGTTTTCTTGCTTTGAGCAAAAGCCAGATTTCTCAATGAATTCTTTCAAGATTATTGTTAAAATTTGGTCTTCGAGTAGTCTAAATATAGTTGTTTGGGTGTTGGCAAGCAAAAACCGTTGGACAACACACCAGTGATCTTTTAGAGTTAAATAAGCTAACTCTGATAGAGTGTTCTGGTCTTTCACATGCATCTACTAATATCATTTCAATAAAAACAAAAATACCTGTTTTTAAGATGTGCTTATTCCAAATCTGGTTGAAATTTTGAGTAGCATTCCCTTTTATTATAACAGACCATCAGAATAGACTTTCTTAGCCTTAAAGAAATTTTTATATTTGTTTTTCCTAGCTAAAGACACTGTCTAAAAGAAAATGGTTAATTAACCTGTATTTGTCGATCATATTAATTCATGTGTTTTGACTATAAAGTGATTATACTGTTTTCTGACTTTTTTTTTTGGTCTAGGTCTTATATGAACTTCCCACCAATACGCAGTGGTGCTTTGATATTCAGTGGTGTCCCAGAAACCCTGCCGTCTTGTCCGCTGCTTCCTTTGATGGGCGTATCAGTGTCTATTCTATCATGGGAGGGAGTGCAGATGGGTTAAGGCAGAAACAAGTTCATAAGGTAATAGCAAATGTTGAGGTTTTCTTACTATGGCAACTGAAAAAAATCGTTGTGTAATTATTTTGAAAATGATGTTATAGATCAACAAAACTGATTAATTGGATAATTGCATTAAAATAATTTCTTGCGTATCACTTAAAAACATGTGATAGAATCTTACATAAATTAGGAATTCTCACATTATTGTTTTTTAGCTTTCATCATCTTTCGGAAATCTCGACCCCTTTGGCACAGGACAGCCTCTTCCTCCACTGCACATTCCTCAGCAGGCTGCTCAGCATCATACAGTGCTGCCTCTGAAGAAGCCGCCCAAGTGGGTCCGAAGGCCTGTTGGTGCCTCCTTTTCAGTAGGTGGATTTGTTTTTATGGTTCACAATCACAAAAGACTTGTTAGGGTAGAGTGTTATTATAGGATCACTCTGGTGGAAGAAAATTGAGTTTGAGATGTGTCTGTGACTTTTTCTTTTTTTTTCCCAAACAAACTTTGATTTCTTTATTTTTTTAAAGATTTATTTATTTAATTTTAGAGAGAGGGGAAGGGAGGAAGAAAAAGAGGGAGAGAAACTTGAATGTGTGGTTGCCTTTTGCATACCCTCAACTGGGGACCTGGCCCACAACTTAGGCGTGTGCCCTGACTGGGAATCGAACCCACGACCCTTCAGTTCACAGGCTGGCACTCATCCACTGAGCCACACCAGCCAGGGCTGATTGCTTTATCTCAGGATTTTACTCAAACTGAGTAAGGTAATGATGTGTTCTTAGTGTAAGGACACTTAAGTTACACATCTATTTTTTTAAAATATTGTTATTCTACTACAGTTGTCCCAGTTTTTCACCCTTTGCCCTCCTCTGCCTAGTACCCTCCCCCCACAGTCATTCCCCACCCTGTTGACCCTGTCTATGGGTCATTCACACATATTCCTTGACTAGTCCCTTCCCCTTCTTTCCACCTTATTGCCCTCCCCACTCCCCGCTGTGAGTCTGTTCCTTGTTTCCGTGCCTCTGGTTCTATTTTGCTTGTTAGTTTGTTTTGTCCATTAGGTTCCTCTTATAGGTGAGATCGTATGGTTTTTGTCTTTCTCCACCTGGCTTATTTCACTTAGCATAATATTCTTCAGTTCTATCCATGCTGTTGTGAAAGGTAGGAGTTCTTTCTTTCCTCTGCATAATATTCCGTTGTGTAAATGTACTGCAGTTTTTGACCCACTCATTTACTGATGGGCACTCAGACTGTTTCCAGCACTTGGCTATTGTAAACAGTGCAACTATGAACATTGGAGTGCATAGGTTCTTTTTAATTGGTGTTTTCAGGATTCTTAGGGTATAACCCCAGCAGCGGAATCGCTAGGTCAAAAGGCAGTTACATTTTTAATTTTTTTGAGGAAATTCCATACTGTTTTCCACAGCGGCTGCACCAGTTTGCATTCCCACCAACAGTGCACTAGCGTTCCCTTTTCTCCACATCCTCTCCAACACTTGTTGTTTGTTGATTTGTTGATGATGGCCATTTTGACAGGTTTGAGGTGATATCTCGTTGTGGTTTTAATTTGCATCTCTCTGATGGCTAGTGATGCTGTGCATCCTTTCATGTGTCGTTGGGCCCTCTGTATGTCCTCCTTGCAGAAGTGTCTGTTCAGGCCCTTTGCCCATCTTTTAATTGGATTGTTTGTCTTCCTGGTATGGAATCCTGTGAGTTCTTTATATATTTTGGAGATCAAACTCTTGTCTGAGGTATAATTGGCAAGTGTGTTCTCCCATACAATCGGGTTCCCTTTTCATTTTGATAATGGTTTCTTCAGCTGTACAGAAGCTTTTTAGTTTGATGTAGCCCCATTTGTTTATTTTTTCCTTTATTTTTCCCTTGTCTTAGGAGATATATCAGCAAAAATATTGTTGCATGGACTATCTGAAATTTTACTGCCTACATTTTCCTCTAGGTCACAAGGGTGTCAAACATGTGGCCCAGGATGGCTGTGAATGTGGCCCAACACAAAATCATAAATTTACTTAAAACCTTTTTTTTTGCTCGTCAGTTTTCATTAGTGTTTGTGTATTTTGTGTGTGGCCCAAAGACGCCAATAGGTTGGACACCCCTGCTAGGATGTTTATGGTATCATGATTTATAATTAAGTCTTTTATTCATTTTGAGTTTATTGTGACTTTTTCTTCATTTAAAATGTCTTCTCAGGAAAAGTGGGACCTTCCCCTTTTTTCTTTTTTAATTGTAAAATATATGGGGGGGACCCCAAAAAACCTGGAATTTATTTATAAAAAATTGTGTGTTCTTACATGTTTAAACTTCAGTCACCTTCAAAGTACCCTCCATTTGATGTAGTACACCTATTGAGACGTTTTTTCCACTGCTCAAAACAGGTTTTGAACCCATCAGTTTTGATGCCTTTTAATGCCTCTGCTTTTTCTTTGCTTTACTTCTTCCATATTGGCAAATCGTTTCCATTTGAGGACTTTTTTCATCTGGGGAAACAAAAAAAGTCACTTGGTGTGAGATTGGGTTAACAGAGAGGGTAAGGCATGGGGTGATGCCATTTTGGATCAGTAACTGTTGAACACTGAGCACGGTGTGGGCAGGTGAGCTTGTAAATCCATCATGAAGTAGGCAAACATGTTGAAAGAGTCTTCCAAAAAAATTCACTGAAGCTGATTGCAGCCTCTCAAAACAACGCCAGCTGGTGCACTGATACAGACGGGTTCCTAGAACACTCACCTAGCGGGGGAAGCCTGTACTACTGGAAAATAATTCTGGGTTTTTTGGAGTCCCCTCTTCGTAGATAACCAAAAATTCACTATTTTTGACCATTTTAAAGTATACATTTCATTGGCAAAAGTACATGCACATTGTTTTACAACCTTCACACCATCCATCTCATCCGTCTCTTCCCCATCACCTTGTCTTCCTTCTTCATCTCTCCTTCCTTCATTCCTTTTCTTCTTTTTGGAGATCATGTCCTTTCTTCTCTTCTTCCCTTCCTTCTAGCTATTTTTTTTACTTCCCAATTTTTTTATTTTTTTTATTTATTTTTATTTTTTTATTTATTTTTAGAGAGAGGGGAAGAGAGGGAGAAAGAGAGGGAGAGAAACATCATGTGTGGTTGCCTCTCATGTGGCCCTCACTGGGAACCTGGCCTGCAACCCAGGCATGTGCCCTGACTGGGAATCGAACCGGGACCCTTTGGTTCCCAGCCCGCGCTCAATCCACTGAGCTACACCAGCCAGGGCTCCCAATTTTTTTACTATGGTTAAAATACAAAATATGAAGTTTACCATCTTAACCCTTTTTAAGTGTGCAGTAGTGCGTTACCTACATGCATATAGTTGTGCAATAGATCTCTCAGACTTTTTTATCTTATAAAACTGAAACTCTACACCTATTGAACAAGAACTGCCTATTTTTCTCTCCTAGCCTCTGGTGGTCCCATTCTACTTCCTGATTCTTTGACTTTGACTACTTTACTTTTTAAATTTTTATATTTTTTCAAATTAAAAGAGAAAGTTTACTTAGAAAGTCACAGAGGTAGAAGTGAGCTGTAGAAAAATAAGGCTCAAGAAACAAGTTATAGCGGAAAAAAAAGGGCTCTTAGAGCTTAGGAGAAAGAGAGAGAGAGAAATGTATGCCTTGAGAGAGATGGGAGAGTTTCAGGTATTTGGGGTCCAGGCATGTGGGGGGCCAGGAGGGGGTAGGGGGGTGGGACCATGCATGTGGGCCCTGGAGGTAGAAGGGGGTGGGGAAAGGCACCGGTAGGCTCCATGGAGAGAGCCTCTGACTTTTATTACCTTAGATACCTCATATGTGGAGTCACACAGTTTTTGGCTTTTGTGATTGGATTGTTTCTCTTAGCATAATGTCTTCATGTTGTAGTGTATGACAATATTTCCTTCTTTGAAAAAGCTGAATAATATCTCATTGTATATATACATATGACATTTTCTTTAACCATTCATCTGTCAATGGACATTTAGGTTGTTTCACCTTTGGCTGTTGAGAATAATGCTGCAATAAACATTTATGTGGAAATATGTCTTTGAGATCCTGGCTTTCCTTGAAGGTGCAGGCAAATTTATTTACATGTACTATTGCTTTGTGTAGCAAGACAGATGAAAAAAAAAAAGGAAAAGGAAAAAAGCTCTTAAGAGCTATTGCAAGCCTTTACATTTCTTTGCTGAAAAACAGTGTTATTCAGTGCTCTTCCAGGAGAGTGTGGGGTTGGAGAAGCTGGAAGTGTTCTTCCTCTGCTCTTTCCTTTTACAGAATGTGATGAAAATTCCCTCTCTGTGGCCATAAGGGGTAGAATGTCAGGATCTCCCTCAAATATCTTTGGGTTACCACCACTGACGTTGTAGAATTTTTGGTTATTTTTGTGATTATCTTTAGAAATGTAAATAATTTACTTAAACATCCATGTCTGGATATTTCAACTTTACATAGTATTAATTGAAACTCTTTTATGCAATATTAGTACACTTATATTTTTAATTTTTCCTTTCCAAATTTTTTATTTCTTTCAATTTTCATAAATTACATCACCAAGATTTTAAAAATAGTTTTATTATGTTCAGTAGCAATATCTAAATTTTCTGTATTTGTTTTGGATGATTTAAGAAAATGATGACTAAACAGCATTTATATTACTTATAATTATGCAACATTATAAAAATACATAAAACCAAGTAAGAATAAACCTAATCATCATGTAAAACTCAGTTTAGGTCTTGCTTTTGGGTGAAGTTTTCTCAGATTTCCCTAGAACTTGGGGAAACCCAGTGCTTTTACCCGTCCGTGAAATTCCATATCATGTGTGGTATTATCCACACCTCATTTAGCACTTACATGTGCCTGTTGTATCCAGTTTTATTTTCATGTTAAGTTTCTGAAGGATAGTGATTTGTATTTTCTTATGTCTTGGCATTTTCTATAATGTCTGATATAACAAACACTTTGAATATATTAGATATTTAATAAGATAAGTTTGTGTAAAGTCCATAATCCTTGTATAAAAATTACTGAGTGTAAAGAACCAAATTTGTTTCCATACTTTCTTTTCTTTTTTAAGATTTTATTTTATTTATTTTTAGAGAGGGGGTAGGGAGGAAGGGAGAGAAACATCAATGTGTGGTTGCCTCTCACACACCCCATATGGGGACCTGGCTGGCAACCCAGGGATGTGCCCTGACTGGGAATCGAACCAGCAACCCTTTGGTTCCCAGGCCAACACTGAGTCCACTGAGTCACACCAGTCAGGGCCTGTACTTTCTTCTTTACCTATATTTTTATGAATACATTAATTAGATATTAACTGTCAACTTACTATATACAAGGCAGATATTGGATACTTTAGGCAATACAAGAATAAAGTAGACACAGAACCTTTCCTGTAAGTGTAGAGGAGGCACAACTTTGCATCTATTTCCCTTCCTAGGTTTTTCACGCTGGCTTGAGAATTAAGTTGATGTAAGACAGATTAACAGGAGAAAATCATACAAAGAAGTAGTAAAACCTAGGTTGAACAAATGGCAATTGTAGAAAAGTAAATATATAGAGACTAGAGGGAGATAATTGTTATGTAAAAGTTTTGTTTGTCGCCCGGCTGGTGTAGCTCAGTGGATTGAGCTCGGGCTGGGAACCAAAAAGTCCCGGTTCAATTCCCAGTTGGGGCACATGCCTGGGTTGCAGGCCAGGTCCCCAGTGAGGGCCATGTGAGAGGCAACCATACATTGCTCTTTCTCCCTCCCTTCTCCTCTCTCTAAAAATAAATAAATAAATAAATAAATAAATAAATTCTTAAAAAAAAAAGTTTCGTTTGTTATTTAATAACTTTTGTTTGTACAGATTTCTCTCGGCCTTAACTCTCATTGCTAGTGATAAGAATGTTTCTTTACTCTTCGCATCGGGAGAGCAGCTCTCATGGGAGTTTCATCTCCTACTTTCAGAAAGAAAAGAGGAGGTGAAAAGAGTAGTGTCTTTCTACTCCTGCTCATTTTCAAGTACTTTTTAGCTCAAAATAATCGTTGTGCCAAATGGTGTATTTTGGAAGAGTAGCATATACTACCCTCCTCTGAAACAGCGCCTAGACCAGAGGTGAGGCAAGTACATGTAACTAATAGTTGAATCAAGAGAGACCTATAGTACACTGGTACACTGAAGGCATCTGGGATGGAAGAGGTGACATTTGCCTGGGCCTTGAAAATAAGTAGCATTGAGTATGTGGAAGTTAGTAAAATGAAGTAGGTTAGAGATTATAGGGCACAGTTTATCTAGAAGGTGGGTTTTGTGGAGAAGAAGAATAATTGAAGACCGGGGTCAGATAGTAGGGTATGGGAGAGTGTGTCCACTAATTTTATCCAAAGGATATATATTTAGGTCACAGTCCTTTCTGTTAGCATGTGTATAATAAAAACATTTTTTTGGCCACATCCTTGTGTTCAAACTGACTTTGTTTGTTTGTTCTTTTATAGTTTGGAGGCAAACTGGTTACCTTTGAGAATGTCAAAGGTCAGCCTCAGCAGGGAGCTGAGCAGCAACAGCAGCAGCAGCATGTGTTCATCAGTCAGGTTGTAACGGAAAAGGAATTCCTCAGCCGATCAGACCAACTTCAGCAGGTCATGCAGTCACAAGGCTTTGTCAAGTACTGTCAGAAAAAAATTGACGCTTCTCAGTCGGAATTTGAAAAAAACGTGTGGTCCTTTTTGAAGGTAAAGTTGGTATTAAAACAATTTTATGTCATTATCTGCAGATTTAACTATTCCCACTATATTCTAAATCTGTCTACCTATTAAAGAAACATTTGGAAGAATGTGACGTCAAGAACCTCAGGACGAAGTTAAGGAAACCTTATGAAGAGCACACAACCTAATTTTTTATGTCATGAGTTCTTCCTTCTCTTCTTTGAAAAGCCTAATACGAAGTACTTTTTTAATAAGTAAAAATCAATATATGAGAAAGATATAATATTCACCAGACCTATTTTAAAATTAGTACATAGAGCTTAAACATAAATATAATAAAAAGTAGAATATTTATTTTTTGTAGTAGATCCAGTCAAGGAAAATGGAAAAAGACGGAAGAGGTGTAGGGGAGAGAGATTGGAGGCATTTCTCATCCCTTTTACTGAGTTGCATTTATGATGGTAGAATAACAGATAGAATTTTTGGTTGATCATTTACTTCCACTGGAATGTCTATTTCTCGATAATGAATTTTCCAAAGATGAGAGATCTTGAATACAACAAGGTTAAATTCTGAAATTATACAGTTTATTTTTTTAACAGTTTGTGTTTATGTTAGAGAAAGGGAGAGAAACATTGATGTGAGAGAATGATGTGTGAGAGAAACATTGATCAGTTGCCTCTCACATGCCCCTAACTGGTGACCTGGCCTGCAACCCAGGCATGTGGCCTGACTGGGAATTGAACCGGCGACCTTTCAGATCCCAAGCTGGCACTCAATCCACTGAGCCACACCAGTTAGAGCTACAGTTTATTTTTGTATTTTTTAATTAAGTATTAATTTTGGGAAAGAGTTTTAGGATATTGAATATTTCACATAGTGTGAATTTTGCATTCATATAGCCTTTAGACATGAGTTAGTTTTTATTTACAAAAATATAGTTTAAAAGTAAGCTTTATTCAACTAGGATAATTACTAGTATACTTATTATTTTAAAAATTATTTAAAGGAAAACTATTCTTTGGATTTTTTTCTTACAGTGAACCTTCTAATTGATATAGTAGACTTTAGATATTTTTAGTAATTCTATTTGAAATTTGATCAATTAATTAAAAATTAGGCTTTTATATGCTGGTCTTTGTTTTAAGAATATGTCTTTTTAAAGGTAAACTTTGAGAATGATTCTCGTGGAAAATACCTTGAACTTCTAGGATACAGAAAAGAAGACCTAGGAAAAAAGGTAAACTTTTAGAAAAGTGAAAAAGTTGTGCTTATACAAGTAAAATATTTCTGTAGAGTAGATTTTTTAAAATAAAATTCTACACAGGTGATCTCAGTCATTCAATAAATATTTAGTAAGAATTTGTGTTTGCTTGCCAAAGTTTTGAATCATATTGTTAAATGTAAAATTCCACTTACACCTGGATTTTGAAGCTCCCAGAACTACCTTTAATTCAAACTTGTTTTAACGAGCTGTGTCAGGGAGGATTGGGCTTTGAACAATAAAAGGCTGTGAACTTCAAATACTGGAAATAGATTTTAAGAGGGTGTGTAACCAATGGCTCTGGGGGAGAGAAAGGGGGAAACTGTTAGAGATCATCCCGCATTCACTGTGGCCTAAGTGTTAAAAACGGTACCATTCCATATTCTCACAGGTTTCCAGCCCAGCTGTTCATGCCTTTAGCCCGCCATTCCCCAAAGTGTTCATTGAGTTGGTTCAGCTAACAGCTAACTAGTAAATATTTTGGAACAAGGGCAATTTATTGCACTGAACCTGAACAAACAAAAAATCCAAGTGATTTGTTTAACATTTTAATTTAAAAAAAGATTCCCTTATAAAAACAGGAAGTTATATTCTAGCTTTATAATTTTCTTCTCTAAGAGGGCCTTAATTATTATTCTGTAGTGTTGACATGAACAGCAGTAAAAACACTCTTGACTTTGGAAACCTTGAAGGAAATCGTGTAGATTCTTTGTGTATTAACATTAGCCCTTGTCATTCTTTAAAAACGACTGAAGTATTCTGTAGCATTGCATGGCTGTCACATGAAGCACAGGTTGGATACTGCACAGTCTAGGCACACTGAGCACACCTTTTGATGCCAGACAGTCTTGGGATCCCATCACAGCTCCACTGCTTATTGGCTGTGTGTCCATGATCACTCCTTAGATTTTTTTTTTATATTTAACTTTATTACTAGTCTACATATCTTGATGCTATAACTTCTTTAGGTTTTTAAGAGATTAATATCAAAATTCTACTGCATACCAGATAGCAAAAACTGAGGAAATAGAATTTGTCAGAATGCCTTTTTCTTTTAAGGTTTTTTAATTTTTATTTATTTTATTTATTTATTATTGATTTGAGAGAGAGAGAAACATCAGTTTGTTTTTCCACTTCTTTATGCATTCATTGGTTGATTCTTATATGTGCCCTGACTGGGCATCTAACCTGCAACCTTGATGTATAGGGATGATGCTATAACCAACTGAGCTACCCAGTCAGGACTTCAAAATACTTCTAAATAGCATTTCTCTCCAGAGTGAGTACCTGAAGAAATATTTTTAAAAACTAATTGTAGTTATTTTATTTAAAACAAAATAGAAGAAAACATGCTTGTTTTGAAGTTTTGTCATTGAACAACAGAGTGAGATGATATGTGAGCAATGGAATTCCTTGTAATTGAAACTAGAACCATTAAGAATGAGTTCTGCACAGATTTTATTGTTTTCTTAAACATGCTATCCCTGATCTGAACTTTTGTGGATTTTTGCCAATGAGAATGGAGTAAGATTAATGTTTCGTATATACCTTGAAATAGAATTCCATTAAGTAGATGAGTTTTTTTAATTTTTTTATTTCAGATTACTTTGGCCTTGAAGAAAGTGGATGGACCTGATGTGGTAAGAAGGCCTGTAAAAGTAGCTATCTTCTAAAATTTTGGTTTAGGTGATAACAAAAAAGGAAATGTAATTTAAGAAATTTGTTTTATTGCTTTATGTTATAAAAATAAATGCTGATTGTAGATATTTTAATAAGTCAATAAATTCTTATTTTAAAGTAGTATAAATTTAGCTGGTAGAGCATACCTTGTTCTTGATGGTATATGAATTTTGCAAAAAAAAAAAAAGGAAAAACGAAATCAATGACTGCTCAGATACTTAACATTAAGATCTTTGTTACTGAGGGGACATTTAGTAGAAAAGGAAGGGAAGGTTTCAGCTGTAATGGCTCTTTGCTTTTCTTCTAATGGTGTGTCTCAAATTTTCTTAGTGTTGCTTCTTATGATTAAAGTAGCTCTGAATGTTGTTTATTGGGTCTTTTGTCTTTATTTTTCTCTAATAATCTTTTAATGCTACTAACTTCAACTTCCTCTGCAATTGTTTTGTGTACCAAAGGCTCTTAAAGATTCTGATCAAGTAGCGCAGACTGATGGGGAAGAGAGCCCTGCTGCTGAAGAGCAGCTCTTGGGAGAGGTACTTATTTTTTCATTTTTAATTACATTGGAAAAATATGTGCTATTTGTTTATCACACATTGAATTATGGAAAATTTTCTTAACTATTTGTTTCAAAGTTAAGAAGGGAGTGTATTGTTTTCTTAGAGATGTTTAGGGGAGGAGTCTGTACTAGTTTGACAGAAGTATCATCTCTGAAATTTTTAGTTCTATAACCTAGCATCTGGATTATATGGTTTAAAATTAACAGTTGATGTGGGATTAACTTAATTTGGTCAGATAGACATTATGATGTCAAACTGAAAAGAGATTTTATTTGGAAATCCACAGTTCATTGTATGTAAAGTTAATGTTTTTATCTTGACACTTTAATATTTAGGGCCCACTATCAGTGGCATAGACTTCTGAATTAGTCTCTTGAATTTTGGAGTTCAAGTAAAGAATATTTCACTAAATAAACTGATTATTATGATTACTATAAACATTTTCTCAGTTGTATTTGATAATTTTTACAACTAGTTTAAAAGAGTCCTTGAACACAGTTGTACCATTAATTTTTTTCCTTTTAATTTTCTGAGGTTCTTTTTTTAACCACTAACAAATAATTCTGTAACTATTTTTCTTTTTTTTTAATTTTTAATTTTTTTTGTTCAGTTACTGTTATTTGCATCCTCTTCTCTCCCCCATCCCTTCCCCTTGAGCCCCACCTCCCCCCCCAGCCTCCCTCCTCCCCCTTAGTCCTGTCCATGTGTCCTCTACAGTGATTCCTGAAAACTCTTCTCCCCATTGTCCCCACCCCCCTCTCCCCTGTCTATTGTTAGACTGTTCTTAATTTCAGTGTCTCTGGTTATGTTTTGCTTGCTTTCTGCTTTTGTTGGTTATGATCCGGTTAAAGGTGAGATCATATGGTATTTGTCCCTCACTGCCTGGCTTACTTCA
>PVJI01018421.1:0-33386 GCA_004026765.1 Micronycteris hirsuta | reverse complement strand
CAATAACAACCACAATTAACAATAAAGTGTCACTATGTGCCAGGCACTGTTGCAGATTTATTTAACCCTCCCATGAGGTAGTTACTGTCTTCATTTTACACAAGGTGACTGGTTCACAGAATTTGGGGGATGTTCAGGTCATACAGCTAGTAATGCAGAGCTAGGATTAGAAGCCAGGCATCTGCCTCTGGAGTCTGTTTTCTTAATTGGTAGAAGATAAAGTAACTCCTATGCTGTATTGTTGACCCCAAAGAAGAAAAAAAATTAAGACCTAAAGGTTAAAAAAATTAGTCATCTTATCCAATTTGGTATAATAGGTCAGAAGTTGTTTTTTGTTATACACTGGAATCTAGCCTGAACACAGAACCTTTCACATCTGGCATTGTTTTTCTTGCAATTTGAATTATGTTGAGCAGGTGTGGCCTAATGTTCTCCTGTGTTGTCAAGAGTTATCCTTGTTGTGTGTGCTAGTATCATTGGTAGATTCCTCATCTAGGCACTTTTGGCTGGTGTTGAGTCTGAGTATTACATTATGTGAAACAGCAGAACTCTAGGATACATTAGGAAGGAATTTTCTTCTTCCTTTGATTGCACGTTAGTAGAAAGAAATGGCACTTTACCAGTCCCACATATTTAGCAAGTGAAGGTGTACATCTTCCATGTTCTTTATTGCACTAGAGAAGTTGTTGGGGGAAGGGTACTCTCTGAGACAGGTCTTGGCTTTCATAAGACCAAATCATGTGGTTTAAGTGGCATGCATGGGCATTCTCAATAAAATATGGTCTCACCACTGTAACTTCAGCTTGAATTGAGAGTTCCAAATAAATCTAAATATGCTCATTTTGCCTCTGCTATTGTCTAACTTTCCATTTGTAAACTTTAGAGGAAAGTTATTTACAGAAGAATCTTTACAATACTTGTTCTCTAATTATGTCTCACTAAATTGGATTTCATCATATATGTATTGGATTCTTCCCTTTGGGCTAGGAACTTTATTAGTTGAGATAAAATATCCATTCTCTATCTTCAATTAACCAGGTCTAGTAACAGGTCATTGCAATACAGCATTATGGAAAGTGTGCATTGAGAAAGTTGCTTGGGAAGGTGGTGTAGCCTGCCTAGCAGGACCTTGGTGTGATTGCTGGGTTTCAACATCTGATTCTTTTCTAGGCTTGAAATTGGTTTATCAGAAGTGTCTGGACTGTGGAATACTTAGTCACACATTCAGTTTGCTAATAAGCTATGTAAAAACCATTACACTAATGTATTAATTTATGAGAAATGCAATGAAGGAATTAACAATAGTTGAACTTGCTGGTCCTCACACCTTCTCTGTATTGACCAAATTTCAATGGAAGCAATAGAAATAAATTAGTTTGGTACTTTTAATGCCTGTTTTCAGCCCGAGGCACCCCTTCCCTCTTGAGTTACCTATTTCTCTTACCTTCATCATAGGTTGGATTGTGCTAAGAATACACTGTCATTTGCCCATCTCCTCTTTAAGTTCTTTGCTAACAAATATCTCTTTTGATATGAAACATTCTTTCAGTAATGGTAACACTGTCAATCAGGTCTCTCCTTTGGAAGGTATTTTCCTTTTTATTTTGTTTGCTGAGCCATTATGCTTAGTTTACAAATTTACCCTTAGATGATTTTAACCATTTTTAGGTGTATAGTTCAATGTTATTATGTACATTTATATTGTGCAACCATCACTACCATATTACCACCCATCTCCAAAACTTTTTCATCTTCCTGCACTCTGTATCCATTAAACACTAATTCCCCATTTCCCTCTCCTGCCCCCGCCTAAGGCATTCACCATTCTGTCTGTCTTTATGACTTAGACCACTGTAGGTATTTCATGTAAGCAGGATCACACAATATGGGCCTTTGGTGACTGGCTTATTTCACTTAGCATTGACATCAAGGTTCATCCAATGTTGTAGTATGTGTCAGAATTTCCTTCCTTTTAAAGGTGAATAATATTCTATTGTGTTTATACACTGTACCTCATTTGTTTATCCATTCATCCTTCTGTGGACACCTGGGTTGCTTCCACCTTCTGACTACTATGAATAATGCTATAAACATGGGTTGTACAAGTATCTTTTCAAATTCCTGCTTTCACTTGTTTTGGGTATATACCCAAAAGTGGAATTGCAGGATCATGGGGTGATTCTGTTTAATTTTTGGAAGAACTGCCATACTCAGATGATCTTATTTTTCAAGTGTGTGGGGTCCATGTGTCTTTGGCACAGGAGGGAGAGGGTGATTCTCTTTGTTACTCTCATGTACTTCCTATGATTCTTAAGTACCAGGATAGAAGCATATGGTTTGATAATTCATTGGAGGGCCAAATGTTTCAAAGCAGGATTACTGTATGAGGTTTTCATGCAGTGGTGGTATACTGGTATCTTCTTGGGCAATAGCTAATAAACCATCTGGCTTCTCTGTTCCCATTTTAAAAAATTATAAAATGAAGAAAGTAATGCATGCTTATCTTCTTGATAATACAGTCAACATAAATACATAATTTTTGCAAAAACCTGGAGGTTTTTCAAAATGTGTTGTCGATAAAAATTTATAACTATATAATTATAATTGGAAAGTCAGAAAATTTATATACTATAAAATTCCTCTTATTATATTTTAAAAAGAGTTCACTCTACAGTGTTAATGATGTTTCTTTACGCTCATTCTTGTATTTGAGAAGAACGTATCTCTTACAACATAATTATGCAGTTAGAGTGAAAGGACATAGTGGTAAACGTGGCTTATCTGCTAAACTTAAAATTATATAAATCTTTAGAGTTACAGGTTGAGTCACTTCCACGACTATTAGCTGCTTATCATGAGCTTGAATGAACCAATAAATGGAATAAATTACACTGCTATGCTAAACATAAAATTCTAATATTTTTACTAAGTTGTCTTTAAATTATGAACTATTCTAGAATATGAATAAGTATTAAGAATAAAATAATCAACTTCTGTGACTCCAACAAGAGCTAAAACATAACCAAATACAGTTGAATTATGTGCTGTATACCGGAGATATTCAGTATTCTAAATCTGATGTGTATATTCTCATGTGTCTAGTTGCAGCTAAATGGGAAAAATTTAAACGCCATGTAGCAAACTCTCTGCTGAGTCATTTTTAAACTGAAACTGAAATTAGAAAGTAAAATAAAAATCAGATACATCTCACTACTTTGCTTTTGACAACAAAATGAAAGAGAGTCAATCTTTGCTATAGTCTTGCCCACCTCCCTTCCCTGCCCAATGCTACTCCAAACTTCCTTTTAGAGTGTTTTCCCTAGACCAGCCTTCCCAGCACTGAACATGTTTACATTTATCACATCAACATGTAATACCCATGTAATTGTTTCAGGAATTACTCATCTATCTGTTCTGTTAGAAAAATTATTAAATTGCATTGGTGTATATAGGGTTGCTGCATTTGTCTTCTTCAAATTCGCATGACAGTATTTGGGGTCATATGTACTGATGACATATATTAGTATAGGGGACATAATGTAGGAGAAATATATTGCATGACAATCAAGACCTAGACAAGATGAATCAGTGGGCTAAAATCTAACAAGATGATGTTCTATCGTTAAAATAAAAAACCTTAGACTTTGGTTTAATAACTCCATTAAATAAGTACATGAAAGGAAAACCATCATTAACAGCACTACATGTTGAAGACCTGAGGTTTTAGTGACTATAAAGTGAATCAGTGAAAGTGGCTTTCAAAATAGCGCAAATGATATTAGACTGCATTTTTTGAAAGTATGGATGGACCTGGAGAACATTATGCTAAGTGATATAAACCAGTCAGAGAAAAACAAATGACATATGATTTTACTCATATGTGAAATCTAATGAACTGAACTAACAAGCACAATAGAGACAGACTCATAAAGAACAGGATGACAGCTAAGGGGAGGTTAGGGGGTGGAGGGATGGAGCAAAAAGGAAAAGGGACACATGGACAACAGTGTGGCGATTGCTGGGGAAGGGGAGTATAAGGAGACTAAATGGTAATGGAAAAAATACAATAAAAATGTTTTAAAAAACAAGGGAAGTGGTACTATTGTAGTGATATCATATCTTATCACTTCTTGTAGTTAGCTCTTGTACTTAGTAATGAACTTAGAGCAGAATTACCAGGATGGTGGGAGAAATTTGAAAACATGTCATATGGAAAATGGTGAAGGCTCTGCTAATGTTTATTCAGTGCTATTGTTAACCATTTAAAAGTTAAACAGCTCAGTTATGTAGAATATATAGTTATATATAAAATAAGGATTAGATTATGGCTCAGTGTAAAAGTAGTTATAAATTCCATTACAAAAATACAGCCTTGTAAGTTGTAAGTCCTCCTTTATCAGCACTAACCCAGAACTGAATGGTGGCATGGTACGGGGTTGAATTACATAACCTCTAACCTCTTTTTAAATTCTTAGCAGCATACAGCTCTAAGGCTAATTATAAGGCTAATTAACACAGACATTAGTTAAGGAGATATTGTTATGCCCCTTCAGATCTTCATAGTATAGATAATAGTGCCATAAACCTAAAAAATATAGTTCGATGTTTAAAAAAATAAAAAAGAATGGGTGGGTCAAAAGGACACAGCAGCCAACTTAGAAAGTTCTTTTGGGAACTCTGGCTCCCAAGGAAGCTGGAAGACAGTTTGAGCAACAAATTAATAATGATAACAATAGATTATAAGCCAAAGAATGAAATATCCATGAATCCATAACAACATAAATGAAATCAATAAAAGGGAAAAATCTTCTTACAGAAGAATTCCAATAAATAAATGTAGAAGGAATAAGGAGAATAGAAAGCTGGCACTGGAACTTCACATTAACAATTGCTGAAGGAATAATTCACCAATGAATGCTAAAATTAGTGGTGTTTCTGAGCTCATGCCTAATTGTCATATCTCCTGAATTTAAATTAGGAGCAATTATAGCATAACAATTATTTGGGACAATGAGTTTGTTCCAAATAATGGTCATTATAGATTGTTAGTTTTCTTTTGAACACAATCATTCACCTAGGTGTTAAGGCCAAAAAACTAGGGGTTATGTAGTTTCCTCCCCACATCATGAATTCAATATATCAGTGTCTTTTGTGCTGTATTTGCAAAATACAGTGCAAATCTTACCGTTTACCGCTTTATCAGCTATTTCCCTAGTGTGAGCTATTGCACTTTCTGCCTGTAGTAGCTTCCCAACTACTCTTCCTGCTTCTTATTCCCTTACAGTTTATTCTCAACATTAGCCCTAACCTTAAAATAAGGTCAGATCCCTATAATCTGTAAAATTCTCCAATGGCTTTGTCAAGCTTAGCATAAAATTTGCTCATTACCTTGGTCTATAAAGCCCTATATGATCTGACTCCTACTTAATTCTGACCTCATTTGCTACTATTCTCATCCTCCTTATACTCCTTTCTAGCTCCAGTGACTGTCTTATTTTTTCTCAAGCATACCACCTTCATTATACTAGGAGGCCTCTTTTCCCAGATCTATCTCCATCAGTAAGGTCACCTTAGGTAGAATCTATAAGGAAATCCTTTCTGAATCAGGCTCCCCTGCCTTTCACTGGCTTAATCCTCCCCCACCCCCATGGCATTTATTACTACATGAAATGATATGTATTTATTTACTCATTTATTAGTATTCTCCAACTTGATGTAAATAAGGGAAAGAGACTGTTTTGTTTAGTTTATGAACTGTGCCCATTATACCTAAACTGAAGTGGGATCTCAAATATCTACTGAATAATATTTTTAAAATGTGGAAGGGCAAAAATGGGAAAAGTAGCAGAAGGTCTAGGTTAGAGCCATATTTCTATCTCTGAAGTATGTGTAAAAAATGTAAGCCTTCTGAGAAAACGTTAAAAATGAAACAAAGGAGTATTTTTAACTACTTTAATTTTTCACAAATTCTGTTGCTTAAAAAAAAAAAAACTTGAAAAATAAAAGTGCAATGTTGATGACCAAATTTGGAAAGACTTTGCAATAGTCCTACACCAAAAGAAATTTTATTGCAGTATAGATTACTGGTTACTTAAAAATACATGGGAAAAGACAAAAATACACAGAAATTATCATACAACTGATTTATAAAGTCAATACTCTTGAAATACAAAACAATGATCATTACCCCCAAAAGTCAGTTTATTAAAACAAATTGATTTTTAAGCTGGTCTATAACTCTTTTTACTCAATTTTGTTTACAAATGTTACTGGGTTTTTTCAGTTTCACCCCAAAGATCAGAATTTTGGTTTTGGATGTATTTACTTCTCAAAGTTGTGTATATATTTATTTCTTGTAATTAACTGCAGCAACCACAGGGAGTTTCTCTAAGTCACAAGAATTCAGTATGCTTGCTGCTTTGGAAATAGTTGGGTTATCTACACAAAGACTCATGTATTGAAAGTCAAAATACTACTGGATAAAGTATGAAGACTGAGAGCAGGGGGACTAAGAAAAGATGCTGTTATTTTTTACTGCAGATCTGCTAAAAAAGCCTCCAGTATTTACTTTGGTACTATTGCTAGAGAAGCAGTTGCTGCCAGACCACAGGTTGGCTATATAGTTGTCCATTTTATATTTACTTTTCTAAAGAATGGCAGACTTTAATAATTAGATTGCTCAAAGAAGCAGAGATTTTTTAATTACCATATACTTTAACTGTGTGAAATAAATTATTTTCTGAAATGGTTAGCAGTCCTGTGTCTTCAAAGACAGCAAAACCCACTCTGTTTGAAAATTAGAAGGCTGACTCAGAGGCTGTTTGTAAGATGCCTAGTTATCTTCTATTACCAAGCAGTCATGAAAGTGGACCTTCATAAACTCAGTAACTTTATAAATGTAAAAATGATCTTAATCCATCAACACACAATGTTGAATCAACAAAATAAAAAAAAAGTACACTCATAAGGTAGAAATTGGTTTGTATAAAACAAGAGGGTACCTATATCCTCTTATGTAACACAAGAGGAATATATATGTAATAAAAGCAATCTACAATAAACTTGTAAAGAGATGATTTCGATTTACATATACATCAGCTTAAACTAACCATGACTGAGTGATTGGAAAATTTCTTCTCCTAACATAATGCCATTCGTTATAAGCTAAGCTGGTCTTAAATTCTTATAAATCTCCTATTTCCTTGGATTTATCTGTTTCACCCTCCCTTTATAGCCATTTAACTTATAAGCTGGGCCTTCCCAGTCTGCCTATAAAGACTCTTGTCAGAATTATACCAGATGCATTACACACAGGCATCCTCTAGTAAAAATCTGCACTTCCAAACAGCTTATGAAGAACCAGCAAAAAGGCTCTCCAATGTAAATACCTCTCATTTCAAACCACCATAGAAACAGTGCAGTTTACTAACCACTCCTTCATTACAGGCAACTCAGTAGCTGTAAAAGTTTTTCTTCAGTTTCAAAACCTTTCAATACTTGTTAATTCCAAAGATCCGAACACCATGTAGCTGTGGCATTTTGGGGATTAGCACACTCAGGAGAGAAGCTGTGTTTAGGATGAAGTGAGTTGGATCATACTTCGTATAGAAACTTGCCAGAAAATATCTGTAGAAATATAAGTTAAGAATATATGTATCACCCAAAAACAAAACTAGAATTTTCAGAAAATTTAAAAATAGAAAAAAAGGCCACTGAAACATAAATACCTAAAGGCAGAACCATTTTTGAACACTAAAACAAAAAGAAACACTTAGTTTGAGGACCTAAATTAATTTTATTTAGAATTTAAATATTTTTTAATGGAGCCATATATGCACATTTTGTACTTCTGCAATTATGTTAAATGCATGTAATAGAATATGTTTGCTACTTAGCATCCTTTAGAATAGGCTTTCAAACTAGGATTCATATGCTCCCTGAAATTTCAGGTGTAGTTTTGTATTTATGTGTATGTTTCTGAAAGAGAAGACCCAAATCGAAAGGATATATCATATTCTCTTGATGGTTTTGTGATCCACCAAAGGATTAAGAACTGTAAAGCTGTGGAAAATGGGGTTAGTGCATTAGTACAGTTAGTATCTTTGAAAGAAAACAAATACTTAATTGCTGTTTTAATGGTCTCATTTCCATTCTGTTGATAAACAGGTCTATAACCAGTTTAACTGGAAACTTGAAAGACACTGTTGTAAAATTCCAGTTGTTTTGCTATAACTGAACACACATATATATTCAAAGACGCTCAACATCTGAGAATTTGTTTTAACAAGCCTGAGCCTACTGTAAGACCATAAATCATTGAGTCAGAATGTCTAATTTTACCCAAAGGGTACATCAGAGTACAGACACATCATCTGGCCCCTAATATAGACAGGATTTAAAACAATAAAACATCATAACTAAGAAGTTAAGTTTGTATATGGTTGTTTGTCTAATTTGTATTTTTAGAGAACACAGGAAAGTATTTTTACAGCTTTTCTGCTAAGTACTATCATTAGTTTCTCATAAGAGGAAGTAAGTGTTTAGATATTGTTAAAAAAGAAAAGCTATTTTCAAGCCTCACTAAAAATATCAGCCCTGGCTGGTGTAGCTCAATGGACTGAGCATGGGCAAAGAATCAGAGGGTCGCCAGGTTGATTCCCAGTCAGGGCACACATCTGAGTTGTGGGCCAGGTCCAGGTAACCACACATTGATGTTTCTCTCCTTCTCTTTCTCCCTCACTTCCCCTCTCTCTAAAAGTAAATAAATACAATCTTTAAAAATCAAAAAATCAGAGAGCTGTATACAAAACCATCTAAATTGAGAAATTCTATAATCTTCCACTTACTTCACAAACTATATAGTCAGAAAATTCTTTCTAGAGAATAATCCACATTCCTTAATCTTTACTTTAAACTCTTTCTTCCTGCTTTCATGTACTTCAATGAACAAAATTGGATACCACTTGCATTTCGTAAGTTTATTTAATTTCCCATCATTATTATGGGTTTACTCTATAATCTGATATGTTGAAAACAATAAATATTCTCAGAATGGCTTCTCCTTATCATACAGTAGCATATATTCCCTTTATGTCTTCTAATGAAAACTGTGTGTGTAGATTATATGAAAACTACTTGACTCGTAAAAACACTGGACAAGCTTCTAAGAAGATGCAAAACAAGTGGGAATCAATATAATAGTGTTTATCTGCCAAAGGATATACTGGAAAGAGAATGTAGTAGAAACTAGAAGTTTAGAGATTTGTTGGGGCTATTGACTCCAAATAGCCGCAAGGTCTGGAGCAAAAAATGCACCTGAGACTGTTTCTTTACCTAAAAATCTGGGGTAACATTGCACATCCCACCTACCTGACAAATAATGATCAAACAGGAAAATATGAAAGCACTCTGAAACGTATTAATGCTATATGGTTTTAATGCTGTTTCTTCAGTTATGTAAAGAATTTAATCAAAGAATACTTGAAATCATACCTGTGGGTCAAAAATATATTTCTATAAATATGGATTAAAGAATTAAATGTAAGATTCAAAACCATAAAAATCCTAGAAGAAACCATAGACAGTAAAATCTCAGACATTTCTCGTAGCAATATTTTTTCTGATATAGCTCCTCAGGCAAGGGAAACAAAAGAAAAAATAATTGGGACTACACTGAACTAAAAAGTTTTTGCACAGGAAACAATCAACAAAATAAAAAGACAATCCACTAAATGGGAGAACATATTTTTCAATGATGTATCTCATAAGTGGTTAATATCAAAAATTTATAAAGAACTTATTGAAAAACTCAATACCAAGAAAACGAACAATCCAATTAAAAAGTGGGCAATGGACCTAAATAGACATTTCTCCAAAGAGGACACACAGACGGTCA
Source organism: Micronycteris hirsuta (assembly GCA_004026765.1). Lineage (NCBI taxonomy): Eukaryota > Metazoa > Chordata > Mammalia > Chiroptera > Phyllostomidae > Micronycteris > Micronycteris hirsuta. The sequence goes on along the minus strand of PVJI01018421.1, from coordinate 23,491 downwards.
ATAGACATATGAAAAGATGCTCGAAGTCACAAATCAACAGAAAAATGCAAATTAAAACCACAATGAGATATTACCTCACTTGTCAGAATGGCTATCATCAATAAACAAACAACAAATGTTAGCAAGGATGTGGGGAAAAGGAAACGCATGGTTGCCAAGAATGCAGATTGGTGCAGCCTCTCTGGAAAGCAGTGTGAAATTACCTCAAAAAATAAAAATGGAGCTGCTTTATGATGTAGTGATTCCACTTCAGGAAATATATCCGAAGAAACCCAAGACACTAATTCCAAAGAATATATTCACCCGCTATGTTCTTTGTAGCATTATTTACAATAGCCAAGATTTAGAAGTAGTCCAAATGCCCATTAGCAGGTGAGTGGATTAAAAAGCTGTGGTATATATAAACAACAGAATACTACTCAGCCATAAAAAAGGGAAATCTTAACCCTTTGTGACAGCATGTGTGGACCTAGAGAGTGTTATGCTAAGTGAAATAAACCAGTAAGAGAAAGCCAAGTACCATATGATTTCACTAATATGTGGAATCTAATGAACAAAGTAACAAACAAAATAGATTCAAAGATAAAGAACAGGCTGACAGGTGTCAGACGGGAGAGGAGTTGTGGGGCTGAGTAAAAAACGTAGTGGGAGAGCAATGGGGAAAAAGGTGGGACAACTGTACCTGAACAGAACAACAATAAAGGAAGGAAGGAAAGAAGGAAGGGAGGGAGGGAAGAAAGAAAGAAAAAAAAGACTGGCTAATGAAGCAGATTTTTAGTTGTATTTGAGATCTTGCTCCCTGGTTTATGCAAAAAAAAAAAAAAAGGTAAAGGGATAAGCAAACAACAACAACAAAAAACCCTCATAGATGCAGACAACAGCACTGTAATTACAGAGGGGAAGGGGAAGGGGAAGTAGAAGAATGTATAGGGTGGATAAACGGTGATGGAAGGAGACTTAACTTTAGGTGGTGAACACACAATACAATATACAGATGGTGTTTTCTAGAATTGCACACCTGAAACCTAAATAATTTTATTAACCAATGTCACCCCAGTAAATCAATTAAAAAAAAGAAAAAGAAAAAACAGAAATATTGATGTTGTACACAGGTACATCTCAGTTGACCATTTTGTGATAGCACTTACTGCAAATTCATCATGTCAGGTTTTATACATGTATTATAATTAAATCCTCAACATTTTAGAGATGAGGAAACTGAGGCTTTCAAGAAAACGGTCGCGTGACATAGCTAGAAAGCAGTACAGCTGATATCCAAAGTTAAGGCTGTTTGAATAACCATTATTCTTGTTGTTGCATTTAACTTTGTTAGACTGTACAAAAAATTTTTCTTTTGACAATTGTTTTAATTGTATAAAACAATTAAAAATTTATAAACATCCTCAAAGTGCTATAAATACACAAAAAACAAACCTACCACTTTATGATCAATTTATTCTTTTCATTTGAAAATGCCTTCCCTTACTTGAACACCTATCCTAACCTCCATTAAATTTCAGTTTAAGGAATTCTAACACCTCCAAGAAGTCTTTCCAGCTATTGTACACTGCATTGATTCTATTCATTATGTATAAGCTACATGATTTAGAGAGTTTGATTAAAATATATGTGAAACAAGTATTACGTGTAAGCAAATGTACTAAGTGTGGAATTCAAAGTCATCTATGTACTGACAAATTCTTTGCAGAAATAAAACACAGTAACAAACAAATAATGTAAAGATGCATAAACAAGAGATATATAACAACTGCTATGGAAATTCGAAGCAGAGCATTATTGCTAAAGATTGGGTGCTCAGGAAAAGACCTCACTGAGGATCTAGAATTTAAATCTTGAAAGAACGGTAAGATATAAATTAAGAAAGAAGGAGGCATTTCAGGTCAGAGAAGTGATTTGAACAAAGGCATAGAAATGGAACTACACACGAAGTATTCGAGAAATGCTGCTTAGAAGAGCTTGACACAGTGGCAGTTTGGTGGGGCTAAAATATGAACATTAAAAAATAAAGTAGGATCCATTTTGTGGAGGGCCCTGAATATCAGGTAATAGAAAATTAGATGCCAGATACAAGGTTAAATGCTTTACATATAAATGTTGTATCATTTATTTCTTATAGCATCAGACTAAGGTAGGTGTCAGGGGCTAGATTTTTATTTATGAACATATAGCTAACTGGTAGAGGATTCAAGCCAGATCTGACCTATAAATAATAAAAGGCTAACTTCTCTTTTCTCTAAACTAGCGAGAAGAATTTTTTAAACATGCAATACCTGACTATTTCGTCAGGGGCACTGACCTCTTTTCTCTTAGAATGTCAAATTAAAAAAAATGACACCAGCCAAAACAATAGCTGCCTGGTATGAATGAATCAAAGTTATACTTATTTTTTGTGTTTAATTGGCGAAAAATATATATTTTGGTGTGCCACAGAATTTGAGTAATTAGTTCATGTGTGCCATGAGATGAAAAAGATTGAAAATTGCTGCTCTAAACTATTCTTTCTTGGTCCCGGCTGGTGTAGCTCAGTGGATTGAGCACAGGCTGGGAACCAAAGGGTCCCGGTTCGATTCCCAGTCAGGGCACATGCCTGGGTTGCAGGCCAGGTCCCCAGTGAGGGCCATGTGAGAGGCAACCATACATTGCTGTTTCTCCCTCTCTTTCTCCCTCCCTGCTCTTCTCTCTAAAAATAAATAAATAAAATCTTTAGGAAAAAAAAAACATAAACTATTCTTTTTCTCCAAAGCAGTTTGAACATCCAAATGGGGGAGGCAGTCAATGAAATTTGTCTGAATACATCCAAATCCTTGTTTAGAGAGCTTAATCTGATAGTGGAATATAAAACGTTCCTTGTTTAGTTTTCTTGTAAGCAACTTACAACAATGAACCAAAATGTATCTGATCTGTATATCCTAAATCAGTCTAGGCATACTGATGGGCATGTAATGTTGTCTCCACATGTTATTGGCTAGAATGAAAACCCATTTATTACCAGCTTGTTAAAGATTTTGCCTGTATTTTGTACTCTATCTGTAGCTATTTATTGACAGAGGTTCTTAACAAACTATTATTTCTAAGTCAAATTCAATTTAGTAAAACGATAGCTTCCTCTCATCCAATCTTCCTCATAGCTACAAATTTCCACCACTTACAGAATTATTGGAGAAATTGTGAAAAACTTCCGTGAAGATGTAAACTGTACTCCATAGTCCAGTTGTTCCCAGTGAGTTAGGAGCCTTGCTTTTCCCTGGTCAGGAGTCTCAAAAGGTGTTCCTTTTACAGCATGCAAAAACACATACATCCCCTGGAAAACAAACAAGGGAATATATAATTAACATCAAATACAAAATTGGCATCTGTCAGTAAGCATGAAGATAGTCCCAGACTATTTGTGACAAGGTATATGCTTTAACTTACAGGTCAAGTTTTAAGCTTTCATATTCTTTTGAAAAGCTGTGGGCAGTTTCTTCATAGTAAAATAAAATTTCCAGGGGTATATAAATGTTATTTGTTGAAAACCAGTAAAAGGTCAACCAAAAGTAACCTGCTTTCACCTTTTATCAAATTGAAAATAAAGAAAAAGTAACATCAGAGTAACCTTATATTATCACATTTATATTTTCTAGCACCTTTCCTATTAGGAAATAGGGCTACCTTGCCCCCGATTTGCAGGAAAGTTTAGAATGTCATATTAGTAAATCTGATATTTATAAAATGATTTTAAAAATACAAATTGGTAAATAAGCAAATAAAATTTGCGTCAGTTAAATGGTTTTGAAAATATTTAATATTAGGACTGTCTTTGTCTCAACACTTTTCTTCCAAAGCAACAAAGATGGTTTGATGTAATAGGCATAATGTTCAACTCAATTTGCTTCTAAAGTTACTACTGTGCCTCAACAGTGTTTCTATTGTAGTTTTTAAAAATTAAAAAGTTTACTAGAAGTCAATCTGTTCAGTGGTATCTTTAAACATCTAGTTTTGTGGTTAACCAGGAAAAAAAACAATATATACTAGATTTGGTTTCCTTGAGATTATGATACCATTTAGATCGATAGGGAGTGCTTCATCACAGGATCACTGCCTGAGGAAAAAATAACAATAAAGCCTACATATTATCATGAAACAGTTTTTCCCACTAGAAATCATTACGTGATGTCATTTTTTCTACTACCACTTTTAACAAATATATGGGGAAAAACCAGAAAAATTAGTGATTTGAAATTTTACATTATTAGTATTGGTTAAGAGAACTCTTATTTTCAAAGCTTAGTCTATTTTGTTATTCCACTAGGCAATTCAAAAGTTGTTTAGCTGCAGTAACAGCTAAGCTATATAGAAATGGACTAAAATTCAATTAGATTTAACTCAACGTACATTTAATAAGTTGTTCAAATGTACGGGACACAGGACATGCAAGAATATATGAAACTGAACAAAACACAAAAATGTTCAATCCTCTGGCAAAGGGAAAAAAGATGCTTAAACAACTAGAATGTAGGGCAGCATTGCTATGAAAATTACAATCAAGGTACTCAGGAAATGCAGAGGAATAGGTTCCTTGTTGCTGAGGCAAAAGCCTGATGCTACCTTGTCAACTATCTCATTCTTGAAGGTTCAGCTCAAATGACAACTGTTTAGTGAAGCCTTCCTCGCTAGTAATAGCCTCCTGACCGCATGGTTGAATTTTATTGGTAATATTTTTACCATAGCACAATACATATATTGTGTTGGAGTAGTTTATGTTTGTTTTCCCATTAGCCTGAATACCTCAGAAACAAGGGCTGGTATACAGCAAGTATTAGATATTAAGCCAAGATAACATAAGCCAAAGAATGTCTATTCCGTAAGCACAAGGAAAACATTTTCACATCGGCTTCAAAGGAAACTATAAACAGAAACTGTATGCTTTCAAATTCCCAAAAGCATGTGACCAAAAAAGCTAAGTCTATACTCTAGACCATGTAATGTGCTAGAATTATCAAAGAGAACAATCCTCTCGTTATTTCTTTCAAACCACATGGACTCACAGTATTCAGAATATATGTAACATTCTGTTAATTTCGTATATCCCTCCCAATGAAGAACAAAATCTTATCTGACCACATATATTCTACTCCATTATTTTCATTTTTAATCGTTTTTCTATGAAATTTTAGTGATAATGATTTATATCCACATCAAAAGAATCAGGAGAAAAGTATATAGCTCATAATTAGCCCTTGACAAATATTTACTGACTCAAAATGAAAAGAATTCTCATTCATTTTAAAAGGTAGGTAAAACATTTGGCAAAGTATTAATGCCTCTAAGGTGAATTGTAGCACCAAAGAAAAACATTCAGTATAGGTTTCTACTTACTGTATGGTTTCAGAAAGGCAGAGACTGTATTTTTTTTCTAACCAGAAATAACAATTAGGTCTACTTTCCCATATTTAAAAAGCATTCGGCATGTAGTTCACATTTTTAATTGGTTTAATGGAGGCTATCTTCAAAAGAAACTTAAATTTGGAGCCATATAATTGCTACAGCTATGTCTGGTTAGTTAGCTTTTTAGTGCGGTGAAGTCAGCAGTTTGCTTCCCTACATGTTGTCTATTTCCTACCCTTTGTCCATTACCATATACTGTGCCTCAATTTCAGTCAACCAAATTGAAAACATGAAGAGGTGAAATGAGTTCTAAAGTATATTTAATAAATATGTCATTGGAGGACTAATTTATTCAACAAAAATTTAAATGGGTATTTGGAGATATAACAATTAAAAATAAAAGAGATAAACTATTAATTATAAAACTATCATAAATACATGATATAAGAATACAGCATGTGAGTTTTCTGGCATCTTGGATAAGGTGATACTTGAACAGAGTTTTCTTGAACAAAGAGGAATCAGTAGTCAGGCAGAGCAGGAGGAAGGGAGGGTATTAAAATAGAAGAGCCTAAGCAAAAGAAAGAGATGAGGGCAAGATAATTTTCAGTACTGTTTGAACACAGCTTGTATTTGGAGATGGGCTGAGATAACCTTGAGTCCCTTTCTTGTCTCTTACACAGTTATCAACTGGTCTTCTTTTCCACACAAGGAATTTAGCATTTTAATATGAATGTAACAGGGAATCACTGAAGAATTTAAACAGTGTGACTTGAGCAGACATGCATTTTAAAACTATCACTCTACCAAGTTAGAATGGAAGAGAGTAGAGGAGCATCAAGGAGACCATTTATTTATTGCAGCAATTTTCAAACTTTTTCATCTCATGTCACACATAAATTAATTACTAAAATCTTCAGCCCACCAAAAATTTTATTATATTTTTTGATTTGGCAAAAAAGATAGGTACAACTTTGATTCTTTCACACCACGGCTATTGTTGTGTTGGCTGTTGTCAGTTTTTTTACTTGACAATCTAAGGGAAAAGAGGTCAATGCCCCAGACTAAATAGTCGGATATAGCATGTTTTAATAACTCTTAGAGTACACTGGTTGAAAATTGCCGACCTATTGGAAGAACTAACAGAAAAATAAATGCAATGTATGAATTACAGCAATGCCAGTAGGGATCAAATTGAGAAATAGTAAAGCAGAACAGACAGGGATTTGCCTAAATGAATAAGAAAATATAGAAAAAGGAGTTACCCTAAGACTAGGGTGACCATATCTGCTAGTTTGCATGGACAACCCTGATGTACACCTACTCTGTTGGAGTTGTTATTACTAGAGATCCCTTTTACTCTAACACAGTCTGAGTTTGGATGATACACTATATTAATCCCTTTTCCTTTGACATTCAGCTATCTGGCTTGGCTTACTGGACACAAAGTGGTGCCTTTAAATTAGATTAGGAACAGCCCAGCTGGTGTAGCTCGGTGGATTGAGCGCGGGCTGGGAACCAGAGGGTCCGGGTTCGATTCCCAGTTGTGGCACATGCCTGGGTTGTGGGCCAGGTCCCCAATGAGGGCCATGTGAGAGGCTCTTTCCCCTCCCTTCTCCTCTCTCTGAAACTAAATAAATAAAATCTTTAAATAAATCAGATTGTGGGTAGAAAGGAATAGATAAGGAATGGGTAACTGAAAATATGGAAAAATGAAATACCTTAGAATATATAGAAGAAGAGATGAAGGAAAGAACCTTAGGAAAAGAGAAGGCAGGAAATGCAAGAGAAAACAGCAAAGATCAGAAATATATACAGGAAAAAGCAATAACGTGAAAACCAAAGGAAAAGAATTCCAATAAAAAGGGATCCGATTAATGACAAATATTTCAGAGAAATTATCATTTAAAACCAGTGTTTGCCCTATCAAAGTCTATTACTGAAACTGGACTAAGTGCATATTTACATATTTCTACCACATCATCGTTGTCCTCCTCCAGTCAACTTTAAATACTCTCCAGAAGAAATAAAATAAATATTATTAATTTAAAAAATCTATTTCTCTTACATTTTTCAGTCTTAATTCTAAATTCTTAACTTTTTGGATATCTTTAAACAAATATATAGTTAATCGGGATTCAATTAAAAGTCTCAACTGAATTTCTCTTCTTTCATTCCAATTTAATAAGCTGTTAAAGACAAGAAAAGTCACTATCAGGTTTATTTTTTCAACATTTAATTCCCAAGGCTGCATAATATGGTCAGTAGAGTTGCTCAAACTTCTGACACTTTGTAAAGTTATCATATAATACAAAAGAGTGATAACCAACAGGAAGAGGCTAGGGTACCATAAGATGCTGAATCATATAATTTCTATATTTCTATACAGAAGTAGGAAAGTATACTTATACAATTTATTAACCAAAAAATTACTTCTTCTGAAGTGCTCTGGTTCATCAATATAATGTAGTTGGTTAATTAGTGTCTTGACATATTTGCTAAAATGACCTACTATTTTCTAGATTCTATAAAACCAGAAGGAAAAAAATGTTACTTAGTAAAAGGGCCCAATGTTTAAATATACAGTGTCATAGAAAAATACAATCCCATTCCAGCCTTAAATTCTTCAGAATTGTCATATATACCAAAAATCACTGAACTGCACACTTTCAATGGGTGAATGTTATATTATGTAAATTATATCTCTTAAAACTGTTCAAAAACTAAGTCACATGTTTTTCTTCTTTATAAGAAAACTTCTAAGCCTTTTAAAAATTGTGTTTAAATACACTTAAATGTACCATATTAACCATTTTTATGTGTACAGTTGAGTAGTATAAAGTACATTAGCATTGTTATGCAACCATCACCACCATCCATTTCCAGAACTCTTTGCATCTTGCAGAACTGAAACTGTACCCATTAAACAAAAACGCCCCATCCATTCCTCCCCCAGTCCCTAACAATTAAACCTTAAGCTTTCAAGTGTTTTGTATAAAGTGAAATTCTTACCAGATTATGTATAACATTTGTTAAGGTCCATGCAACAGGAACACTGAAGAAGGGAATACTGAGTAAGACTATATGAAGCAAGCCAACTCCCAGTGCATATGTCAGCCACATGCCCCGGCTGTTCATTACCCGGGTATTTGGATTCACCTCACTGTGGGCAACTCCAACATTCATGTTTGCTCTGTAGGAAAGCAATGAAATGAATCAACACTGACATAACTAGAAACTTATATACTCCTAATTCTGACATCATGAAATAAGTGTGCTAACTAGGATTATTTTTCCTAGTTCTGAAATAGAACAAACATAGCCTCCAAAATATGCTACTTACAGATGCTGACAAAGGCAGTAAAGAATTCTTAATATCTGCCCCGGTTGGTGTAGCTCAGTGGATTGAGCGTGGGCTGGGAACCTAGGTCACCAGTTGGATGCCCCGTCGGGGCGCATGCCTGGGTTGCGGGTCCCGGTGAGGGCCATGTGAGGGGCAGCCATACATTGCTGTTTCTCTCCCTCTCTTTCTCCCTCTCTTCCCCTCTCTCTAAAAATAAATAAAATCTTAAAAATAAAAAAGAATTCTTAATATCTGATTTTATGGTAAGACAAACAAGACTTATTTTATGGTGCTCAATGAAAAAATAGTTAAAATTCCTTTTCTAAAACTTGTCTTCTAGCATGTTGGTTTTACTAAATGAAATAATGGGCAGGAATACTCAAACTGAAAGAAAACCTACATTTTTCTTACATAATGAGAGCAAAGGAAAACTCAAGAGCTAAATTTATCAACAGAATAAATTAATACAAAGAAAGTAGAGCTGACCCAGCCAGTCTGTTTTAAGTAGCCAGACTCATAGCTAATGTAATGTTGGGTCCACAAGGAGTAGTCAGAGTTCAAATCACTCCTTTTGAATACTGAAACTGGGAGGAACACAAGGTGCTGGAAAATTTCCATGGTCAAGGGATAAGATTTGTTTCTCGGTCTCCTGACACAATGAAGTCAAAACAATAGTCTTTCTTCTGAATACTTTAACTCTAGTCAACTCAGTTTTTTTTTTTCCTTTCTTTTTTAGGTTCCCCTTTTTCCCTTTTGCGTTCAAGATGAACAACAAAGGAAGAACTGGTAATAGTTCCCAGTTATCTTAATGATGATGTTTGCTTGGGTCTAAGAATACCTTAAGCAAAATAAAACTGTGCTGAAGAATACCCATCATCCCGGCAGAAAACCGACCAGTGAGATTTGAGGGGGAAAAGAGAGTAAGATTATATTTAGAACAACTCTGATTTTAAAATATATAAACCCTTTCTATTACAGAGTTGGCATTGAGAGAGGAATTTCTCATAACCCTATCCGACAAGTGTTTTCGGAGTACAACGCCTTTCCAAAAAATATCTATAGAACCCAAGGCATCAAGGCTCACAGTGACATTTGGTTACGCTAAAACGAAGCTAAAATCTCAAATTTATATGCGTAAATATTTTTTAAATCTAAACACCCACCATGTACCATACACTATTTTTATATGGTAAATTATACTCAGAACATACAATCACTCGAGATTACTTTTCCCACTTTCCATATGGGGGGGAAATGCTCCAAAGAGATGGAAGGCAAAGGTGGTGGGCACCTGACCCTACCCCCAGTTCAGAAAACCTTTCCGAGGAGTCTCCCGCGACACCCTTAAACAATGATTTCAGACAGAGAAAAGCCTCTTGGCTCAGACCCTAACGGTTCCTTGCGGATGACAAGGAGGGGGTCCCTTGCCTGCCACCTGCCACCAGCAGCCTTCCTCGATGGTCGGATCTCCCAGATGATGGAATTTAGCAAAAGCCCCTGCTGCTACCCCTGCACCTCCCCCTCCGCCCCTCCCTTCTCGGAGCCGCACATCGGTCAGTGCCGAGGCACGACCACAAACATTTGGGGTGCAAGCCTCACGGGCCACTTGACCAGCACCGCCAGAAGGGCGCGCGGACGCAGCCGGAGCCCATTCTTCTCCCTTAGGCCAACTCCAGTCATCCAGCAGCTCGCTCCCGCCGCTGGCAGCAGCACATCCCCGCAGCCGTTCGCGCCCACTCACCCGCCGCCCCACTCCCGGCGGCCGACTCAGACGAAGCCGAGCTCCGCAGCCACTGTGTCTCCTCCAGACCGAATGCGAGTGGTCAGCTCCAACGCAGCTTAGCTTAGTTTGCGGAAGCCTTCAGAGCCGAACGCCCTGTCAGTGGATTGGCTGCTTGCAGTGCCAATCCCACGTTCCCCGAGCGGGGCGGGACTCAGGGCCGCGCGCCTGTGCCCGCTCGGCTGCGCGCGCGCTGAGAGGCAACCCGGCGTCCGCGGAGCGGGGTTTGGGCTGCGGGCGGGACGCTGGCTGGTCGGCTAGTGGCTGGTAATTACCCACCTCGCGTGAGCAAGTAGGTAGTGTCGTGTGGCTAAGGGGCATTCACTCTTTTGTTCGCGTGGGCTCGGGGCCCCCTGCCAGCAACTCCTCCTAGTCTGTACGCGAGCGCCGCTGGCCTCTGTGGGCGCCCCTCCCCCTCCACCGCGGGGCGGGAAGCGAGCGAGGCTGGACCCGCGGGCGCGCACGCTCGGAGAGCGGTCTCTGAGCCTGTCAGCTTTGGTCCACTCTGACTAAGTAGTGTTTAAGCTTCTGTTGCAGCCAATTACTCAGATCCTTCTGGGTGCAAGACTTAACGTTGTTGTTTGCCAGGCATAAACTCCAACCCCTGACAGCCATAACTTGTCTTGTGTGTGGTGTTTTATAATACTGTATGTTGTGGGATCATACAAACGGTGCAAGCAAACTCTTTTCAGTTAATGGTTTTTAGTGGTTTCTCCACACGCTGGTCAGGCATCTGTATTACGGTACGTGCTGAGGAAATGTGGATACCAACATTTGATTTTATTTGAGAACAGAGGAAAAATCGAATTACATTACTTGGAAGTGCACAAAGTTTGTCATTTGTATTGTTGAAATGCCTTTCAACAACATTTCAAAATTAGTGTAAGAGAATGTTGAGTATATGTACATCTTGCATTTCTGTTGTATCTATGAAAGTTAGTTAAGTAAATTATTTCATTGTGTTCTGTGATTTCTGCTTTTTTAGGTACACTGTTGTCCTTAGTCACTTTTTCTGGTCATCAGCACTCTGTCAGTAGTGTTTTGATTCTTGACATCCTGGGATGTCCAAACGTGGCATCTCTGAGCCACACTGGAAGAACAGTTGTCTTGGGCCACACATGAAATACTTTGCAACACACAATCACAGAAATAGTCTCATAATGTTTTAAGTAAATTTACAATTTTGTGTTGGGCCACATCCATCCCGAGCTGCATGCAGTGTGCGGGCTGCAGGTTGGACACCCCTGCATGCTGCAACTTTTTTTTTTTTAATTTATTTATTTATAATTTATTTATACTCTCAGAGAGAGGAGAAGGGAGGGAGGAAGACCAATGTATGGTTGCCTCTCACATGGCCCTCATTGGGGACCTGGCCCACAACCCAGGCATGTGCCCCAACTGGGAATCGAACTGGGACCCTCTGGTTCCCACCCAGCCCGCGCTCAATCCACTGAGCTACACCAGCCGGGGCTGCATGCTGTAACTTTTAAGCCTGGTATCAACCTTTCAACTTTTCATAATATGCGATTTGTTGCACGTACAGTAGAAGGCTGGCTGTGTTCCAGAATTATGTTAGGGATATAAGATTAATATAAAATCTCTGTCCTCAAAGAACTCAACCAGGAGGAAGGGACAGAAGAACAATAGAATAACCTGTGGTGAACTAGGGTTACAAATAAGGAAAAGGTGCCGAAGGAATACAGAGGAAGAGATGCTTAATCTGATGGAGGTGGAGGCGGAGGGCCATGAGAAAGTCTTCCTTGAGAAGGAAGGGGATCTTGTGAGCTAAGGAACAATGAGTACTACCACATAGAGAGGCATTGTATGGTATGACTGTCCTGCTCATTTGGAGAATAGCGGGTTGAGATGAGAAAGATAGAGGTCTAATTGTTAAGGAATTTGGACTATATCTCATTAGTAGTTGAAAATCTTTGTAAAATCCCCACAACATTGTTCATGTCCATGGTTAATTATATAGATTCTTTGGCTACTCCATTTCCTATGCTGTACTTCATATCCACATGGCTATTCTGTAATTACCTATTTATACTCCCTAATCCCCCCACCTCTTCCCCTTCCATACTCCCCTCCCATCTGGCAACCATCGAAACACTCTCCATATCCATGATTCTGTCTCTCTTCCTCTTGTTTGCTTAGTTTCTTTTTTAGATTCAGTTGTTGAAGATATGTATTTATTGCCATTTTTTTGTTCATAGTTTTCATCTTTTTCTTAAATAGGCCCCTGTAACATTTCATGAAATAATGGTCTGGCGATGATGAACTCCTTTAGATTTTCTCATCTGGGAAGCTATTTATCTGCCCTTTGATGCTAAATGATATCTTTGCTGGGTATAGCAATTTTGGCTATAGGTTCCTGCTATAGGTCCCATGACTTGAAGTATTTCTTCCCAATCCCTTCTAGAGTGCTAAGTTTCTTTTGAGAAACCAGCTGACAGTCTTATGAAAACTCTTCTGTAGTTAACTACTTTTCTCTTGCTGCTTTTAAGATTCTCTTTTTATCTTTAACGTTGGCGTTTTAACTATGATGTGTCTTGGAGTGGGCCTCTTTGCATCCATCTTGTTTGGGACTCTCAGTGCTTCCTGGACTTGTATGTCTATTATCCTTCACCAAATTAGGGAAGTCTTCTTTCATTATTTTTTTCAAAGGGATTTCCAATTTCTTGCTCTTTCTGTTCTCCTTTTGGCATCCCTAGGATGCGAATGTTGGACGTTTTGAAGTTTTCCCAGAGGCTGCTTACACTATCTTCATTTGGGGGGATTCTTTTTTCTTCTTCTTCTTCTTCCTCCTCCACTTTCTCCTCTTTCTCATCCTCTTCTTCCTTGTTTTTGCTTCTTTATGTTCCAAATCATTGATTTGATTCTCAGCTTCATCCACTCTCCTGTTGTTTCCCTATAAATTGTTCTTTATTTCAATTTGTGTATTCTTCATCTCTGACTGGATCTGTTTTATGCTGTTGAGGTCCTCACTAAGTTCCTTGAGCATCCTTATAACCTTATAATCTGCATCTGATAGATTGCTTATCTCTATTTTATTTAGTTGTTTTTCTGGAGTTTTGATCTTTTCTTTCATTTGGGACATGTTTCTTTGTCTCCTCATTTTGACAGCCTCCCTGTGTTTGTTTCTATTTATTAGGTAGAGCTGCTATGACTTCTTGTCTTGGTAGCTTGGCCTAATTCAGTAGGTGTCCTATAGGGTCCAGTGGCACAACCTCCTCTATCACCCAAGTTGGGTACTCGAGGTGTGCCCTTTGTGTGAGCTGAGTACACTATCCTCTTGTAGTTGAGCCTTAATTGCTGTTGGCCGGTCAATGGGAGAGATTTACATAAGCCAGTCAGCTGCAAGGACTGGGTGTGACCACTGACCACCAACCTCCACCTTCTGTGGAGGATCAGCTGTGCAGGGATAGGGTGGTGGTGATCTGACATGGCCTGAAGCTGGCCACTGGGTGCACATGCTCTAGGGTTTCCCAGGTGGTGCAGGCCAAGGTCAGTCCCCACCTTTGTTTTGCCTGGGGCCACCCTGCCTGAGCTATAAAGCAATCTGAGATGGCTACTACTTGTGCCCAGCTTGAAGATTCCCAGGTGAAGCCAAGCTGTGAATCTAGGCTGGTTGGTCCTAGTACTGGGTGTGGGGCCACATCCACATTTGGTGGATAAAAATTTGGGGAAAATATCTCAGGAGCAAGGCCCCCCAGCACAGGAAAGTAAGTCTCTACAACTTCTGGCGGCAAAAACCAGCGGGGGTTGAGTCAATGAAGAAAGTTCTGGAGTCCCAAGCAGTTTCCCTTAAAGAACCCAAATTGGACTTACTCAGACTCACTCCCTCTGAGCTCTAGTGCTGGGGTAGCAGCTTGAAAGGCACCAATGGCATACAGGGAGGAACTGAAGTGTTTGGCATCAAGGTGGGAACTGGGGAACAGCTTTTTCCCAGACAGAAAGGTGGGCAGAGGCCACTGTCCTTTTTCTGAACCCTCCCTGCAAAGAGCCACAGAGCCAGCAGGCTAGGGCCATATCTGAGACTCCATCAACCTGGCTACACTCTTTGCCCTGCCCTGGGGATCCCCAGAGACTCTGTCCCACCCAACTTACAGGCCCACCCAAGCTGTTAACCATGACTTTTCCATATGAATGGCTGGCCTTCACTCATCCTTCACAACTTCCTAAATCCTATCAAATAAGCAACAGCCAGCCTCAGTGAGCCCATAGTTCCTGTACCGCTTCCTCAGGGCCTCCTTCCTGAAATATCCCTCCCAAATTTTTATCCACCAAATGTGGATGTGGGACCAGCCAGTTCAGCTTCACCACCCCTCCTACCAGTCTGAATGGATGTGGTTTTTTTAATTCCGTAGTTGTCAGACTTCCATTCAACTCTATTTCTGATGGTTCTGAGTAATGGTTCTATATTTTGGTTGTAATTTTAATGTGGTTGTTTGAGGTGGTGAGGTGTGTTTACCTACACCTCCATCTTGACTGGAAGTCCTCTGTTTTTGCTTTCAAGGCCAAGGTGTATGTGGGAGGGCTGGATAAAGAAGCTAGGTGTAAGTGTTAGCTTAGGAGGAAGACACATTGACCTGCAACTGAGGGTAAAAAAGAGTGTGGGTGCAGGCATTTTAAGAAACCAGAAGACAGAGTGGGGTGGAGGAAAGAAGGTGTGTGAAGATAGAGTTCATGCTACCTTGATCTCAGTAAAGTAGAAGAATCAAGAAGATTGGGATCAAATTAGAAACTGGGTGAGGGGGAACAGGAGGGTGATAGAAGACTTTGAGGGGGGGTTGTAGAGAATGAGACAATGATGGTGAGATTAATGAAGAGATTGCCCAGAAAGAATGAGGGTTGAGATGAGGCTAGGTTTATACCCCAAAGCTTGATTGATCAGTATTTTTCTTAGATCTTTGGGATTCTCAAACTAAGGTAGACATCTTCTTGAACACGAGCTTAACCTAATGCTGGCCCCTTTCAGAGTAGGGAGAAGAAATTCATTTAGAAGTTGGGAGGAACTCAATTTAGTTCAGGTATACTGGGATCTTTTAACATATATATGCCAAACACTATAATAAGTATCTTATTTACTTCTTACTACAACCATATGATAATCACCATTACCTCTATTTTGTAGATTAGATGAGTTTTAGACTTTAATTCCCTCAGCACTATATAGCTATTAGTATAAGGGCTAGGATAGAATCAAAAGCAATATAATTTCAGAACCTGCTCTTTTAACTACCTTACCCAGCACTGTCCAATAGAACTGTAATGTAAGCCACACATACAATTTTAAATTTTCTACTAGGCACATTAAAAAGTTTTAAAGTAAAATTATTTTTAATGTTTATTATAACTCAGTATATCCAGAGTATTATTTGATCCTATAATCAATGTAAAAAATAATAAATTATTTTTTATACTGTTTTTGAAATCCAGACTGTGTTAACATGTCTCAGTTTGGAGTAGTCACATTTCAAGGGCTCATGTGGCTAGTGGCTACAATATTGGACGATGCAGCTCTATACCCTTAGACATGAGGCCAGTCTGAAGCTTGGGGGAGAGTGCAGAGAGTGCCTTTTGCTTATGATAGCTTTACTTTGTATGAATATTAAGGTAATGAAGTAACCTGACTATGCACTGTTTTCCTGAGTTATTGGGAAACCCTCCCAACCCTTGAAAACCTTTGAGAGGTAGTTGTTCACAGCTATTTTCCTTAAAACTGGGTATCCATCAAACTGAGTCAAATATATAATTAGAAGGTAATTGTTAGGATTAAAAAAGAATTACCAGTATTTGTGTACATAATCAACTGTCACCATCATAATAGTATACATTTCATATGACCTTATCATTTATAGAACATGTTATATATGCTTTTTTATTTGATCCTCATAACAGACCGGTGAGGCATTATCTTCACTTATACAGCTGATTAATTGATTTTATAGAGGGATTTAAGTGATTTGCTTCAGTTTGTGTGTAATAAAGATGAACCCTAAAACTTGTATTTTTAAACTCTGGTCTGGTATATTTTTCTACTGTGCTAATCATCTTTGCCTTATACAAAACAAAATATTCTTATGTTTATTAATTGTGGCCAGCCAACACCACTTGAAACTCAGTATGTTGGCCGCCCAGAAATATATCCTTTAAAATCCTATGTAATTGTTGTAGGGGCTATATTGCATTTCTTGCTAGTTACTGACTCTTATTTTATGTGACTCTGCTAGTCTTATGTTGCTTGGGAAAGAATCCTAAAAGGACACCTTTTTGTTATTTTTGTTTTGGGCATTGCTGTTTTATTTGGACCTAGATTCCATAAGATCAGCTTATCATGTGAGCATGCAGCTAGTCATGGTAAATTAAGGATGTAATTTTTTGCATTTTTTGTCAAAGAAAACCTTGACCCTAGCAGAATTGCCTTTTGTCAAGCTGGTGTTTTATACTTTCCTGAAATCTTTTCTGAAGTTAGGCATTAAGACGGATGCAAATCCAACTCCTTGCATGTTTTTTAAAAAGATTTTATGTATTTCTTTTAGAGCTAAGAAGGGAAGGAGAAAGAGGAAACACCATCAATGTGTGGTTGCCTCTCATGCACCCCCTACTGGGGACCTAGCCCACAACCCAGGCATGTGCCCTAGACTGGGAATCAAACTGGCGACCCTTTGATTTGCAGGCTGGCACTCAGTCCACTGAACCACACCAGCCAGAGCACCCTGCATATTTTACATGTGGGGTTTTCATATGAGATTTTTTTTTTCTTTGTTTGAAAGGGTTTCATAGCTACAACAATTACTGGCAGAGAAATTTTGGATGTATAGCTTGGATTGGCATGTAAAGGAACTTGAATACAAGCACAGAGATTTGAGCTCTATCATATTTTGGCTTTGGGGAGCCACATGATTAGAATGTTTTAGGCAGAATAGTGTAGTTACCTGATATGTCTGGGACATGGCTAATCAGATTAACAGTAATTCTAGGGTCTAGATATCCTAACTCCGAAAGAGCTCCATAGTTGAATAAGACAGTGTAACTCATCAGAACATATGGATGACTAATGCTGTTTCAGCGAGACTCCCAGGAAAGCACATGACTGACATCTGTATCCCAAAGTGGCAGTACCATTGGTCATTCCTAGCCAGGCAGATCACATAGTGCCCTCATTATAGCACAGTTGTGCTTATCTTTCTTCAGTTATTACCATAACATGATTTACCAACTAACTTCTCTGTGCCTTAGTCTTATAAAATGGAGATGATAATGACATCTATTTCAAAGAGTATTTTAAGAAATAAATGATTCAATACTGTATATGCTTACAATAGAGGTAGTCATACAGCGAATCTCTATAAATGTGAGCTGCTGTTATTATTATTGGTGGTGGTAGTTCTTTTAGGAATATTTAATAGTTTTTATTTTTACAATTTTCATTTGTCTTCTAGCTACTCTACTAAAAGCTAGAATGAAACAGTTACCTGCAGCAACAGTTCGCCTCCTTTCGAGTTCCCAGACAATCACTTCAGTGGTCAGTGTTGTAAAAGAGCTCATTGAAAACTCCCTGGATGCAGGAGCCACAAGCATAGATGTTAAACTGGTGAGTATCTCTGAGAAGCCAAATATTTTTAAAGCAAAAAAAGGATGGACAGATATTTTCTCCTTACATCTATTACCTTTCTTTTCTTTATATGTACCAGTAAATTATTTGGAGGACATTGGACCTTTTGTCTTATTTAATAGTAAATTCTTAAAAGTAAATTTCAATTTACATCAACATTAGTAACACTAAATTATAAAAGAAAACTTCATATTTAGGACTCTACTACATGAATTTAATTTGTCTGTATTTTCTACCAGTATTTATCCTAGGTTATTAGCATATACATATTTATATAATCTTATTTGCATTTCACTTTTTCTGCCTAATCTTATTTCAAAACTGATTTCTTTGTTGCTTCATAGTTTTTCTACTTTTCAATTTAAGTGCTATATATTAAGTAATTTGAGTTAATATGACATGACACTCATGATTTATTATAATTGTTTTGCATGTTTACCTGCCCTATTACAAATTACTTGTTTACAGAGGCAAGGTCTGTATATTTTTTATTTTTGTGTCTACTGTATCTGGCCAGTACCTGCTACATAAACGGTATATAAATAGTGCATAGGTGGTGAATAAATTTGTTTGAGGGAATATAAGAATACATTTTTGTAATCTAATTATCAAATATTTACTTACATTATTTCTAGTATTACATTATTAGAAATAATACTGATACAAATCTTTGTAGGAAAGAGACTACCCTTTTCATATATAGATTTATGTCTTATAAAATCATTATAAAAACTCTAAATTAGCTGCTCCTATACCCATTTTACAAATAATTAAGGTTCTGAGAACTTGCTCAAAGTCAATTTGTAAGTAGGAGAGCTGAGATTGGAATTCAGGTCTTTCTGACTCTGAAACCCATTCAAGATCTTTCCTGTATGCCAGTGTACTCACAATGTTTGGGTGCATCATACTAATTTAGAGAAGTTTGTTATTGGGCCCCAGAATTTCAGATTCTAGGTGGGGCCCATGAATTTGCATTTCTAACAGATTTCTAGTTGTTGCTGAGAACTGCTATTCTATACCATATCAAACCTGTATTTTGTTTTTGAATGTAAGCTTTATTAACATGAAAAATTTATTAAACCCAAAGAAAGACAATTTTTTTTTTTTTGCAAATTTCCTGTATGTACTTTAGTCTGATTCTAATACAATTGATAGTAATTAAGTAGGATTAGATAATTACATCTGACATTTCACTTAAGAATCTTAGGCAGACAAACATATCTTGTTCTTAAAGTTCTCTGGAAGAAAAACAGTTTTTAAAAATCATGTTACAGCCCAGCTGGTGTAGCTCAGTGGATTGAGCGTGGGCTGGGAACCAGAGGGTCCCGGTTCGATTCCTGGTCAGGGCACATGCCTGGGTTCCAGGACAGGTCCCCAGTGAGGGCCATGTGAGAGGCAACCACACATTGCTGTTTCTCCCTCTGTTTCTCCCTCCTTTCCCCTCTGTCTAAAAATAAATAAATAAAATCTTTAAAAAAAATAAAAAAATAAATAAATAAAAATAAAAATCATGTTACAAAGCCAACAAACGGAAGTCCTCTTTAAAAAGTAAATGGAAGTACAGATTTTTATGTCTATGTATTTTATTCCTTTGACGTTTATCAGTTTCTCTGCTTTATAGAGTTTTAAAATAATCGTGTTGCTATACAAAATAAGACCTGTTTTATTATGGTTTTATACAGTAATAATTATCCTGGCTAGGAAAGTTTTCCTAATTAGTTAATCAAGTTGACATTTTTTAAAACATTTGAAACAGATCTTTGTGTTTCTCAGATGACTGGAGTTCTTATTTTATTGAAAGAATTACATTTCTGTAGTTAATGATTTTATATTAAAGAGAGGTAAGGAATAAATCTTGGGTGCTTTACCTCAACACCTTGTATATCTATTTTATCTAAAAAGTACTAACATAAATAGCATTAAATAATTATAGGTTATTAAAATACCAGAGTCACTGTAATTGTGGGAAGATTTTATTCCCTTTAAAATTTGCATCTGTGGTCATACACATAAAACTTTGTGAAATCAAGTTTATAATAGAAGTTTAGTATCAAATTTAGAATATGATATTTATAGAAAGTGTGATCACTGTAGGAATTTAGATTTTGTTTATGTTGTGTGTGCATATTTTTAGTATTAGAAAATAAATAATAAGCTATGAATTGAGGGTTTTTTCCTTGATTTTTCAAATTAAAAACTCACTGAGATTGCCAAATTAGATGTATTTTCTCAACAGTTTCCTGTTAGACCACTATGCAGAAAGAAAATTAAAGTTTAATGTGAATATTTAAATTTCTTATGAAAACAGTAAGTAGTTCAAGGGAGAAAGTATTAAAAACCCAGGTTGAAGAATGATAAGTGCTAGACTCTTGGTGGGTGTTATTTTTGTTGGTTGTGGTGTTGTTTTATGTGTTTGAGAGATTATATATAATTTAGAGGAATCTTTTGGTCAAGTTTCAACATGAATTTAAACATGATACCTATGATACTGAGACAATTCAAGCGAATTTTAAAGATCAGACTAATTTTTCGTATTTTATAGTTGAATCTGAGTCCTAGGAAAATGAGGAACTTGCCCATAGTACCATAACTAGGAGATAGTAGACTTAAGAAATTACTCTTACTTCCTTAAAATTAGGTTTCCATAAAAGATAAATAAATGAAAAAGTTATTCCACTTGTGCTTCTGTTTCTAAATATTGTTAACAGTTTAATGTCTGTGTACTAAAGGTGTTTTTTAACTTTGTATAGGAGAATTATGGATTTGATAAAATTGAAGTGCGAGACAATGGTGAAGGCATCAAGGCCACTGACACACCTGTAATGGCAGTGAAGTACTACACCTCAAAAATAAATAGTCATGAAGATCTTGAAAATTTGACAACTTACGGTTTTCGTGGCGAAGCCTTGGGATCAATATGTTGTGTAGCTGAGGTAAGGTGATTTATATTGACTGTTAATGATTTTATAATCACAGAATATTAGAATTAAGAAAAACTAAACCAGTATTTGGCAAAGAATGTGTTTTTTTTTTTAATGTGAATATACATAACATAAAACTTACCATTTTAACCATTTTTTTAATTAAATTTATTGGGATAACATTAGTAACAAAAATTTCAGGCGTTCAGTTTTAGAACATCTGGGTATTCTATTGTGTGCTTACCACCTGAATTCTGGTTTTCTTCCCTCACCGTTTTCACCACTTTATAGTGTACAGTAGAGTGGCCGTAAGCACATATATTCACATTGTGTGCAGCAGCACCACCATCCAAATCCAGAACTTTTCCATCACCTCAAACTAAACTCTGCCTCCATTCTCCTTTCAGCCTATCCCCTGATAACAGCTATATTTCTCTATGAATTTGACCATTCTAGGTACCTCACAGAAGTGGAATCATGCGATATTTGTCCTTTTATGTCTGGCTTATTTCACTTAGTTTAATGTCTTCAAAGTTTGTACATACAACTTATATCAGAATTTCAGCTTTTCTTAAAGGCGATAATATTTCATTGTATGCTTAAATCACATTTTGTTTATCCATTCATCTGTTGATGGACATTTGGGTTGTTTCCACCTTTCGGCTACTATTGTGAAAAATACTGTGGATATTAATGTACTAAGTAAGATCTGTTTGAGTCCCTGCTTTCACTTCTTTTGAGTATACGAAGTATGTCCAGAAGGTATCCAGCCATGTAACCTGAAAAATAGAGACATTTATTGGAAAAAAAAAAAAGATACAAGAAACATTGTATGTGGGACAATGATGCCTCAGTCCCCTTCAAAGTAGGCACAGTGGGACCTCACATAGTTCTCCCAATTGCCATCAGCTGCCATGTTGTATTTTCCTGAATCTCATCAACAGTCAAATCTTTTTCCTCTCAAAGGTGATTTTAGTTTTGGGAAAAGCCAGAAGTCACGGGACACCAAATTTGGGCTGTAGGGAAGCTGAGTCACCTGGGTGATTTGATGTTTCACCAAAAAACTTTGCACGAGACGGGATGCATGAGCGAGGTTGCATGAGTGGGCATGTTGTTGTGATGAAGCTGCCAATCACCAGTTGCCCATAGCTGCAGCCTTTTGAATCATCTGAATAGTTTTCATGGATGACTGCTCAAACTTAACGCAAATTTGATGCAGATTTGTTGCTCAGCTCGCTCAGTCATTTTGAATATGTCAGCCACACAGTACACATGCTCACTCAGTGGCATCTACTGCCCCTACTGACTAGTACAATAAAGTCATCATTTTTCATACATACATGCGCATTCCAGTCCACTTTTTGTGGCTGGCAGGTTACATCAATGTTGTGCAAAATGTTCTTGTTATATTAACAATGGCTGGACTTTTTCTGGACAGACTTTGTATACCCAAAAGTGGAATTGCTGGGTCATGTGGTAATTCTGTTTAATTTTTTGAGGAATGGCAGAGTGTGTGTTGCAGTGTTTTTATTTGGAAGAGGAAAAAGTGTTTCAGTGGCCCGTTGGCTTGAAAAAAATGTATTTATAAAATTAAACAGATACCTTAACATAAGCATTTTTCAGAGCCTTAACTATATTAAAGTACATTGTGAATGTCTCAGGTTGGTGGTTTGCAGTAGGTACATTTTCATTCCACCTACTTGACTATGAAACCCTTTTATTGAGAAGCATATCACTATTTCCGTTGTTGTTGTTCTGTGGAATACACTCTGGAAATACCAGTCTACTCAGTACAGATAATTAGATTGTGTCCTAGAGATGTGAGTGAGTTGGCTTAACCCCCTAGTTAGAGTCAGATTGGATCCTAGAATTTCGCTCTTCTGGCTGATGGTTAGGTGATTTCAATGTTTACAAAACCCTGAGTTCAGTGCCTGACCCACTTAACTGCGGAGTACCAACTGTACAATGCCTGCCCCTGCGACAGATTGTTCAACTAGTTTGTGGCAAAGCTCATCTAGAACCTTTCTTCATTTGCGTGTACTTCAGTTATGTGTTGTCACATTACTCTTTGTGCTGTACTATTTTGCCTGTTTTATAGAGTGTGCTATGTGTGTATGTGTGCTAGTGAGAGACAGGGTAATTGCGAGGGTCTTTTTTTTTTCTCTTTTTTTTTTAAATTATTTTATTGTTGTTCAATTACAGTTGTCCGCATTTACCCTCCCCCCCACCCCACCCCAGGCAAACCCACCTCCCTCCCTTGCTTCCCCCCTCCCCCTTGGTTTTGTCCATGTGTCCTTCATTGCAGTTCCTGAATACCCTTGTCCCCCTTTTCCCCTTCCCCTCTCCCTCTGGGTACTGCCAGAATGTTCTAAACTTCAATGTCTCTGGTTCTATTTTGTTTCTCTGGTTGAATTTTGCTTGCTTACCTCAGAAGCGTC
>PVJI01018420.1:0-33285 GCA_004026765.1 Micronycteris hirsuta | reverse complement strand
AGGGGAGGGAGAGGATGCAAATAACTGTAATTGAACAACAATAAAGTAATTAAAAAATAAATAAATAAATAAACAAAAGAGAAGGGATGAAGTTTTAAACTACAATTTTGTATCTCTATATTTCTTTCAGTTCTATTTGGTTTTGTTTCATGTATTTTGAAGCTCTGGTGTTATGAGCATACATGTTTAAGATTTTATAACTTACTGGAAAATTGATTCCTTTATTATTATCTTATATCTCTCTTTATCACTAGTAATATTCCTTTTTCTGAAGTCTCTTTAATTTGATATCCAAATAGCTTTCTTTAGGTTAGTGTTTACATAGTATATTTTCTCTTTTACTTTTAACTTATATTATATGTATATATTTATATTTAAGTTTATATTTACACTTTTATATTTAAGGTTGGTTTCTCAAGGAAAGCATAGAGTTTGGACTAGTTTTTTAAAAAAATCTAATCTAAATCTTAAAACTGGTTCATTCAGTCATTTAATGTCATTATTAATATGATTGAGTTAAAATCTATTATCTTGCTAGATATTTTCTATTTCTTCCATGTGGTCCTTATTTTTTTATTTTTTTGCCTTCTCTGGGGTCAATTGAACATTTCTAAGATTCCATTGATGTTACTTATACTATTTTGAAAGTATTTTGAAAGTATTTTTAATGGTTACCATAAGATTTAAAATATACAACTTTAATTGCCTAAAATTTTTGTAGAAAATATCCACACCTAAAAAGAAAAGATGGAAACCACTGAGCTTTATTATAGGTTGATATAAACTATAATGAATGCCTATTATATTCAATATACCAGGTAACATTCGAAACACTTCACATGTATTAACTAATTTATTGCTCTTAGAAACACTAAAAAAATATCCAGTTGTTATCCAATTTTATTAATAAAGAAATTAAAGCATAAAGGTTAAGTCATTTTCCCATGGTCACAAGAATAGTTGGTTTCTTAAAATGTATGTTTAAAAGCAATATGTTACACTTCTATGGACTAGACTAGGAGAATGTAACTTAGAATTCTGAGTCCCAAACCCTCAACCTATAAAACTTCTTTTAAGATTATTTTTCTTAAATATACTAAAAGAAGTTGATACTCTAGAGGGGGTAGGGGTTGGGGAGAAGAAATTAAGGTTTAGTTTATATTTCTATGGGCTGAAATTTGTAAATCAAATATTTTTAAGTCACCGGAATCATAAAATGATTATATTCTTAATCACTTAATTTTAAAACTAAGAGCTTACTTGAATAACATCCAATGTTTTCATTTTGCTGATACAGGCAGTAAGGACCCAAGAAATTAAATTTTTTGCCCAAAGTCATAGAACTAATAATTAGTGTCAGAGGCAGAATTGGAGCCTCTCCTTGGATCTCTGCTGTGTCCCTCCTCTGTGTTCCTATACTGCTCATGCTTACTCCTTTTTAAAACTGAATTATTTGGATGACATTGGTTAGTAAAACCACACAGGTTTCAAACATATGACTGAATAACACATCATTTGCCTACCGCACCATGCACTCACTACCCGAAGTAAAGTCTCTTTCCATCTCCACTTGTCCTCCCCCCTTTGCCCTCTTCCACCTCCCACCACCCCCTTTCCTCTGGCAGTCACAGTGCTGTTGTCTGGGTCTGTGCTATATTATATTATATTATATTAATCACATTATATCAACTATATTACATTATGTTATATTATATTAATTATATATTATATTATATTATTTTATATTATATTATTTTTTGCTGAACAGCTTCACCTTTTTTACCCAGTCCCCCAACCCTCCTCCTCTCTGACAGCTGTCAGTCTGTTCTAGGTATCTATGCTTCTGTTTCTGTTTTGTTTTTTTTATTTTGTTCATTAAATTCCACATATAAGTAAAATCATATGGTATTTGTGTTTCTCTGACTGGCTTATTTCATTTAGCATAATATTCTCCAGATCCATCCATGCAAAGGTAAGATTTCCTTCTTTATTACAGCTGAGTAATATTCCATTGTGTAAATGTGCCACAATGTTTTTATCCACTCATTTACTGATAGGTACTTGGGTTGCTTCCAGATTATGGCTATTGTAAACAAAACTGCAATGAATATAGGGGTGCACACGTTCTTTCAAATTAGTGTTTTGGTTTCTTTGGATATATTCTCAAAAGTAGAATTATTCGACAAAGGATCTGAATAGACGTTTCTCAAAAAAGGCCATAAAGATGGCCAATAGACATGTGAAAAGATACTCACTGTCACTAATCATCAGACAGATACAAATTAAAACCACAATGAGATATCACCTCATGCCTGTCAGAATGGCTACCATCCATGAATCAATAAACAAGTGTTGGCAAGAACGGGGAGAAAACAGAACTCTCCTGTACAGTTGGTGAAAATGCAGGCTGGTACAGCCGCCGTAGAAAACAGTATGGCATTACCTCAAAAAATTAAAAATGGAACTGCCTTATGCTTACTTCTTATCATTGAACTTATTTCTTACCACAGAACACTATGTCTATTTGTTCTCTTATGTATTTGCATCCTCTATTAGTCCTTAAAGTTCTCGAATGGTAGCTTTCATTCTTATTTGACATAGTATCCTGAGCAACTCTCATTAAGCACGACACATTGTAACTACATTTTTAAAAAGTTTGTTGAATGAAAAGCCCAGTCTAGAACTCTGCTCTTACTGCCATTTTGCATCCTGTTACCGGCAAGGAGCCACCAACAATTTTCCAGCCTCCAGGAGGGTGATGCCGAATCTCAGGATAAGACTTTGAATTTCTCTGCCACAGAAATGAGAGCTATTTTTGGAATAGTAGGAGCATATCCCAATTTAGTTGTATTCAGTCCTGAATCATCTATAGCTCTTTCTCCTAACAGGATATAAATTGGGATGCCTTTAATACCCTGATTATATTCGAAGACTCCCTGGGGACCAGCAAGGCATGTGAAGACCTTCACTGTATTGTTTCTATTTATTTTTCCAACCAAATCTCCAGTCACACAACATTGAATTCCTTGCTATTTTCAGAATGCTTCTTATTGGTTTATTTTTTTCTAACTTTTTTGAGAAATAACTTGCAAACCTAATTGTATATGTATTTACATTTACAATATGATGATTTAATATGTGCACTGTAGAATGATTACAGTTAACGCTCTGTATGTATAGTGAGAATCCTTCAGTTCTTCTCTCAGCAACTTTTAAGCACACAATAGCATTTATTAAATATAGTCGCCATGCTATATATTAGATCCCCAAAACTTACTCTTCATATAACTAAAATTGGTATCTTCTGACTTACATCTCCAATTCCCCCTGTTCCCAGACTTTGGAAACCTATTCTGTTCTGTAAAATCTGTTTTACAGAACTTTCTATTCTGTTCTAGTCTGTTTCTGTAAAATCAACTTTTTTTTAGATTTCATATATAAATTATATTATACAGTACTTATCTTTCTCTATTTTATTTCACTTAGCTTACTATAGTCCAGTTTTATCCATGTTGTCTCAAATGGTAAGATTTCCTTCTTTATGACTGAATTATGCATGTGATGCTTATATAAATATTGTGAATTATATAATTTATATAAATTTATATATGAATTTATATAAATGTCATATAACAACGTTTCTTTATTTGTGCTTTGAATGACAGTTAGTTGTTTCTTATCTTTGCTATTGTTAATAATGCCAGAACATGGAAGTGCAGATATCTCTTTCATAGGCTGTTTTCATTTCTTTTCACTATATACTCAAGAGAAGGGTTGATAAATCAATCATACAGTAGTTCAATTTTTAATATTTTGAAGAACTGCCATGCTTTTTTCTGCACTCTTTAGAATTGCATTCTGTATGTTTTCTACTCAATTTATTGATTGTTTTCTTTGGTGTGCAGGAGCTATTTAGTTTGACATAGTCCCATTTGTTTATTTTTGCTTTTGTTACCTGTGCTTTGGTATCTTATCCTAGA
Source organism: Micronycteris hirsuta (assembly GCA_004026765.1). Lineage (NCBI taxonomy): Eukaryota > Metazoa > Chordata > Mammalia > Chiroptera > Phyllostomidae > Micronycteris > Micronycteris hirsuta. Next base: position 29,305 of record PVJI01018420.1, on the reverse strand, counting down.
AATCATTGCTAAGATCAATGTCAAAGAGCTTTTTCTAAGTTTACTTCTAAGAGTTTTATGGTTTCAGGACTTATATTTAGTCTTTAATACAATTTTGTGTTAATATTTTGTGAGTGGTGGAAGATAAGGGTCTAGGTTTATTCTTTTGCACGTGGATATAGCATTTTCCCAATAGCATTTATTGAAGACACTCTCTTTTCCTACATTTTTAAAGAAAGATTTTATTTATTTATTTATTTTTAGACAGAGGGGAGGGGAGTGAGGAAAAGAGGGAGAGAAACATCAATGTGTAGTTGCCTCTCATGTGCCCCCCACCAGGGACCTGGCCTGCAACCCAGGCATGTGCCCCTATCAGGGATTGAACCCATGACCTTTTGCTTTGCAGGCCAGAACTCAATCCACTGAGCTACATCAGCTGGGTCCTTTCCTCCTTGTATGTTTTGTGCACTTTTGTCAAATTAGTTGGCCTATTTGGATTTGTCTCTAGGATCTCTATTTTGTGCCACTTGTCTACGCGTCTGTTTTTTTGCCATATAATACTATTTTGATTACTACAGATTCATCAGAAAGTGTGATGCTTTTACCTATGCTTTTCTTTCTCAAGATTGCTTTGACTATTTGGGTCTCTTGTGATTTTATACAAAATTTAGGATGGATTTTTTTCTGTGACCAATGCCATTGGAATTTGAATAGGAATTTCACTGAATCTGTAGATCACTTTGAACACTATGGGCATTTTCACAATATTCTTCCAATTTAAGAATGCAGGCTTCTTTTCATTTAAATAAATGTCTTCTTCAATTTCTTTCATCAATGTTTTGATGTTTTTAGTGTACAGATATTTCATCTGCTTATTTAATTTATTCCTAAGTATTTCATTGTTTCTGATGCTATTGCAAATGAGATTACTTTCTTGAATTCTCTTTCAGATAGTTTATTAGTAATGCACAGAAATACAACTAATTTTTATACATTGATTTTGTATCCTACAACTTTATTGAATTTGTTTATTAGTTTTGACATATTTGGGGTGGCATTTTGGGTTTTCTATAAATAACATTATGTCATCTGCAAAGAGACAATTTTATTATTTTTTTCTAATTTTGATGACATCTCTTTTTCTTGCTTAATTGTTGTGGCTAATATTTCTAGTACTATGATAAATAGAAGTGTTTGAAGTGGGTATCATTGTCTTGTTTCTATTTTTAGAGAAAAGGCTTTTAACTTTTCACAATTGAATACAAGACCAGCTGTGGACTTTTCACAGCTGGTCTTTGTTATGTTGAGATACATTCCTTCTATGCCTAATTTGTTGAGGGATTTTTTTTTTTTTAATTATTAAAGGAGTTTGAATTTTGTCAAATGCTTTTTCTGCATCTGTTGAAATCAGTTTGAAGTGATCATATGATTTATATTCTTTATTCTGTTGATGTAGTGTATCACACTTATTGATTTGCAGAAGTTGAATCATCCTTGCGTCCCAGGGATAAAGTCCATTTGATTGTGCTGTATGATCCTTTTAATGTGCTCTTGAATTCAATTTAGTAGTTTTTTCTTGAGCATTTTGCATCTATGTTCAGCAGGAATATTGGCCTATAATTTTCTTTTCTTGTCGTGTCCTTGTCCAGCCTTGTATCAGGATAATGTTGGCTTCAAAAAATGAGTTTGGAAGTATTCTTTCCTCTTCAGTTTTGTGGGAAGACTTTGATAAGGATTTGTATTAGTATTATGTTTTAAAAATATTCGGTAGAATTCACCAATGAAACACAGCAGCTCACTCCCTGTCTAATGCAGGAGCTCCAAACTGGGGAGCTGTCCTTGTGTTCATGATATTCTGAAAGAAACTACCCGTAGGGCCAGTACATGTGCACATGCTGTGGACATGCTGTTTGTCACTCACATTACAGGGGAGCACACCAATGGCGGTGGACCGGTGTGGGAAAGACTGTGCCATGCCTCCAGCTTGGTGTTACTTAGAATGTTAGGGAGGGAGTGGCGTGTGAAAATTCTACACCTTCGTGATAAACACAGGAGCCTTGAGACACAGGGGGCTTGAGAGGCCTGGGACCTCCAGATACAGACATTTTCCTTGTTCCCTATGGCTGCTGGCCGGGCAGCTGTCTGTTCTCTGAAGTTGTGGAGGGGCCATGTCCTGAGTTACCCCAAACCTGGTCATGGTGAGTCAAAGCTGTGACTTGGGACACGAGGGCAGGGTGCAGAGTAGTAGTGGCTCTGGTCTCATAGATTTAATGTTGGTGAAGACAGGCGGGGGTGGGGGGTGGTCCTCAGTAACAAAAGTTAATGAGGCTTGCTGGGGTTCTCTTGCTCTCCTTTTCTCCATGCAGTGAAATTCCTCCAAGTGGACCCTTCTTGGCACTGAGATATTTTGGACTGGGAGCACAGTGACACAGATAAATTGCTTCCTATAATTTCTTAGGTGGCCATTCTCTATTGTTTGAGCTTCATAGGATTTCTACTTCTACTTCTATGGCTTCTTCATTGTAGTCCAGAGCTTTCTTAGAGCTATTTTCAGTGGGTCATAGTTGCTTATTTATTGTTTCTGTGAGAGAGATGAACGTTGGAGCCTCCTAGTATTACACCTTACTGACATCATGCCCCTGTTGGTTTATGACCTTTGCCTTTGCTCATTCAACCTCTCCCACAGGAATGCTTTGTCAACTTTTGCCTGATTAACTTCTCCTAAGTCTCTGGTCTATTTTTGTATAAACCCTTTGCCACTAGTGAAGTTGTGGTGACTCAGGTACTAAACTTGGCCTAAATAAATCTTTTCTGGATATTCAGAAGGTAGCAAATATGGTGGTTACAAATACGAATTATGAGGTTCAAGTTTGAGTGTCACCTTCTACCTGTGTGACTTGTGGTAAGATAATTTACTTCACTGAACCTCTTTGAACAGGTGAAATTGGTAGTAATTACTTCACAGGGTTGTTGTGAGGTTGAATGTTGATAAGTCATATGAAAAATTTGCAAGTCTAGGTACACGTATAGTTAATATTTAGCTATTGTTATCCCATTGTTTTTACATTGTTATCATCATCATTATTTATCACAATATCAAACAAGTTAGTGTGGAAGGAGAGTTACAATAATATTTTATTTCAAATCCTTAAATGTATAGTCTTTTTCCAAACAGCGTGGCACAAGGAAATAATTCACTTGGTAAACATTTAGAAGGACACTTATTTTTCAACCAAAGACCAGAAAAAAAAGTAAGATGAGTTTTTATGCCTATCTTGGGTGCGGGAAAGGAACAGTTTATTTACAAAACTTTGTTTTGTAAAAAGAAAAAAAATCTTTGTGGAGTAAGTGGGGAAGTGCTTGTAGCTCAAGACCCATGAGGCCCCAATTATTGGGTCTCTTTGAAGGACAGAGTGTCAGAGGGCTGATAGCAAACAAGCTCTCAGAGGCTGAATCCAATACCTGCTCAGAGCAGAACTTTAACAAGAAGTGGATGGTATTCACCACCTGGGACCTGTCAGGGAGCTCCAGAGAGCCGGTGTGCCAGCTCCAGGAGTCTGATGAAGGTCAAGTGTTTCTGGAGAAAGGTGCTGAGAGAGGAAAACATAGACTGACAGACTGACTCTCCTTGTTGTTTTTGTTTTTAATTGCTTTGCTGCACCTCCCAGAGAGGCTTAGCATATTACTCAAGACACATTGATTTCCTGCATGTTTTTACTCAGTGGTCGAAGGCCTCTGGGAGGGAGAAACAAATACTGTAAACAATGAGAAATATAAAATCAAAGTAAAACAACACCTGAGCTGACTTCATACCTGATCAGGCACGTATCCCTTAGGGGTAAGTGGAGCCACATCAAAGCCTTAGAGGGATGAGCCTTTTCAAAGCTGTGTCTGCTTGTTGGACTTCATGTGGACATCCAGAGCCCCACCACTGCCACTTCCTAACCATTTCTTGGTTCCCTAGAGCTTTCTCAGAGAGAGAGAGAGAGAGAACTCTGTTGAAATTCTTAGTGCATTAGAGGATAGGGGAGAGAGAAGGGTGGATGAAAAGTGAGGTGGAATCTCTTGGCTGAAATAAAGTTTCAATTTATTGGTGACTCTCAATTAAACAGGCTTTTCTTGAGTTCTGTTACTTCAGAGATTCAAAACTCTGTTGTGTCCCTGGCCCACGTGGCTCATTTGGTAAGAGCGTCATCCTGGAACTGTAAGGTATGGATTCGATTCCTGTTCAAGGCACATATTTGGGCTGTAGGTCTGATACCAGCCTGGGTGCAGGCAATCCCATGTTAGGATACATGCATCCCTGGTCTGGGTGTGTATGGTAGGCAACCAATCAATGTCTCTCTCTCTTTCTCTCTTTCTTCCTCTCTCTAAAAGCAATGAAAAAAAAAATGTTCTTGGGTGAGGATTAAAAGGAAAAAAACGCTATGCTATCATGTCTAACAGAGTGAAAATTCTTAGTTATTTAGTCTACCTCCTTTTAAAAGAGCATTTGTTTCCAAGAATACCTAACAGAAAGAGATAATTATAAAAGCCCCCTGGGAAAACACAGCCTCTCACCATTTGAATCAATCAGACTGAAGCAATTGTTTTAACCTCAGTAGGTGCTCAATAAAATAACTATTGAATTAATGAGTGGTCTTGATGACTTTCTACATGTGGAATAGCTTTCATGGATTGAAAAGCAGTAAAGATCAATAAAAGGAAACTTCCAGTCAATATGGCAGACTAAGCAGAAATGGGAAACCTCTTATCCTGCTCCAAACACATACAAAAGCTGAATCACATAGAATAGCTGAAATTGAAAACAAGAAGGGGAAAAATTACAAAGTCCTAGAAATGAAATGGAAGTTCAAAGCCAGAGTGGTAGCCTATAGATGCTGATGGGGATAAATGAAGCAAATATATACCTAAGGGTGGTGGGGTGGTGGGGCGGCGGGGTGGCGGGTGGTAGGGTGGCGGGGTGGTGGGGTGGTGGTATCAAACCAAAGTAGAACCAAACTGTGCTACAACAATCATGGATGATACGAGGGGAAAATTCATAGTTAAAATAGTATATATTTCTCATTTTATTTGGTAGCATGATAGAAGTATGAATTAGTCTTACATTTGGTTAATTTTGTTCATGAAAACTATAAAGGTAAATATGAAAAGAAATGGAATGTTTAACCTCAAAAGCAGCTAATGGGGAAAAAAATAATGAAAGTGCTGCTAATCCAATAAGAAAAGGTGTAGTAAGTAGAAAATGTCAAAGATAGTATATATTACCAGTACACATGTATCAGAAATTACTATAAATATGAGTGAATTATATTCATCTATTGAGAGGCCTATTGAAAATTGGAAATAAAAAATTCCTGCTATATGTAGAAATGCTTAACATAGAATTACATAAAGATAAAAAAAATAAACTTTAAAATTCAGGAAAAGACATACCAGGCAAATACTACTCAAAAGAAATAATAATGTCAGCTACATTACTTGGAATGTCTGGAATTTGGAAAAGTATAAGGCAAATCATAACTCTAAGGGGTGAATTTGGTGGTCACTGCTATGTTCCATTGACTGCTCCCTAAAAAACAACGAAAAGCTGAGAGTGATTAATTAGCAAGTAAAAGCCCAAAGTGAAAGCAAAGGAGCATCCTTGGTAGTAGACAAAGAGGCTGCCATTTCCTACAGCAGGAGGGCTACAAAGTTTCAGGACCAAGCTGAAGACTTCATTGTACGGGTAGTCAAGCTCTGAAGGTTAACCTAAGAAGTTCTGCTCTCCCACAGTCAAGGCTCTAGCTGGGACATACGACACAGGGACATCCAGACCGATGATGGTGAAAATCTTGAATCCTCAAACACAACTAAACACCATGAGCCTTCAGAAGTGGCCTTTCCCTATAAAGAGCTAGCACTTCCACTTGCTTGAAGGTGATGCAAAGACAACATGTGTCACCTCCACCCTGCCCCCAGGTTCTGTCCCACTTCCCCTTGGTCAGTAGGCCAATAGCTAAGATTAAGTCAAAACATAACCTGGCCATAGGAGGTTACAGTACAAGGTCTGTCCAGAAAGTATCCAGCCACGCACTATGAAAAATAGAGACATTTATTGAAGATACAAGATACAAGAAACATTATACATAGGACAGTGACACCTAAGTCCCCTTCAAAGTAGGCACCTTGGGACCTCACACAGTTCTCCCAATTGCCATCAGCTGCCCCATCGTATTTTCCTGAATCTCATCAACAGTCTGAAATCTTTTCCCTTTCAAAGGTGATTTTAGTTTTGGGAAAAGCCAGAAGTTGCAGGCTGCCAAATCTGGGCTGTAGTGGGGCCTGAGTCATCTGTGTGATTTGATATTTTGCCACAAAACTCTGCATGAGATGTGATGCATGAGTGGGTGCTTTGTCATGATGAAGCTGCCAATCACCAGTTGCCCATAGCTGCAGCATCCTAAATCTCCCAAATAATTTCTGCGGAACCATGTTGAAGCTTAATGCAAAATTTGATGCAGATTTGTTGCTCTACTGAGTCATTTTAAATGTGACAGCCACACAGTACACATGCTCACCCAATGGCATCTACCGCCTCCACTGACTAGTTAGTACAGTGAAGTCATCATTGTTCACACATGTGCATTGTAGTCTACTCTCCTTGGCTGCCAGGGTGCACTGATGTTGTACAAACCATTCTCATTATATTAACAATGTTTGGACTTTTTCTGGATAGACCTCTTGTACCTGCGTCTACTAGGGATGGGAAAGGGACTAACTAAGGAGCTTCAGGACCTATTAGCATGTACCAGCAGGAGCTAGAAAGGTGCACTTGGGATTGCATTTGGAAACTGTTAGACCAACAAAAAAAGAACATAAATTTGGATGAAAGAGACTTTGTCAATATGGAAGTGCATTATAGGAATGCAGGAACTAATATCTTGTCCAGGACCTCAGGGGAAGCTGCGAACAAGCAGGTATAATGGCACCTAGAAACAGAGAGAAAGTGATGCTCTACATTAAGTGAAGACTAAAAGCCAGAATGGTCATGACAGGAGGTGGAAAAAAAAATGAAAAGGCTCAGAGAATTGGACCAGTTACAGTGGATATGCAGTAAAAGACCAGAAAACCCATTAGATGACTATACCTCATAGGAGGGCCAAGAAGATACATTATTTACCAGAACAATAAGGAATGCACTGGTGGGAAAAGTGCCAGCTTCAGCAGGAAGTTTAGTAGTGCTTCTCTCCTATAAGTCAGGGCTGATGGTAGGAGAAGCCATTACAGAAGTAGTCTCCATTAACACAGAGTAAGAGATCCTAGTTCATTTTGACTGCAAACAATAGAAGTCAGGTGGCAGTATTTTATATTCAAAAGCCAAGTGAGCCAAATTATTAGACTAAGTGGCGTGGTTGAAAGATCAGCCAGGGGCCTGATTTTGAGAAAGTTACGGGGATACAAAAGAAGGTGGCATCCCTAGGGGCAAAATACATTGGCACCAACACAAGTGCTAGTCTATCTGTAAAATTGCAAAAAGTTGGGGATGATGATCAGAAGGCTAAGGGAAACCATTCTGATAAAAATTATAATCCTCTGTCCAATATCCAGTTTTCAGACCCAGATCGCAATGACTAATGAGACTGTTTTAGAGGAAGGCCCCTGCAACATCATGGCAGATACACATGGCAATTGCTTCTTCACACCTTCCCCAAAGGGACTTCCTGCCATTTGTTAGAAAAAGAAGACTGACTATTCAAGCATTTTGAGGATTGCTGGATACAAAGTCCAAATTGATAATGATGCCGAAGTATCATCATGGTCCCTCTGTTAGAATGGGGACATGTGATAGCCAAGCTAAGCTTGCAGTGGATCTGCAGTATTTGTAAACCCAACTCGTGGTCATTTTCCCAGACCCCAGTTTACCATTGTAATAGATGGGAGTTGGCGCAACCCTTACATTGGCTCCTTGGTCTGAAGAATAAGAGCTTTTTAGTGGGAAAGGCCAAGTGGAAACTTACTGAACTACCTCATCTCCCATCCCTGTTTCAAGATAGTAAATAAAAAGAAATCATAGTCCAATATGAATGGGTGAAATGATTAGCACCTTTAAAATCCATTAAAGGATGGAGAAATGATGATTCCCCTTGTCTCCATTTAATTCAGCAATCTGGACACTGAAACATACCCTGAAGTGTTCAGAGTGGATTACTATAAACACAGCCAGCCATTAGACCTAATGAAAGATACGATGTTTTTGCTAGAATAGGATAAGAGCACATCAGATATAGGGTCTGTAGTCATTCATTTAGCAAACTAATTTTTTACCATCCCTGGGAAAAGAAGAAAAAAAGTTTCATTTACTTAAAAATGATACAGGTCTGTTTTTTAATAATTTGGCTCTCAGTCAAAATATAGCCTGAAGAGATGTAGACTATCTGAATACACACACAAAATGTAACATGTGTTCATTATATTGATAACAGGATAAGGCTAATGGAAGCATATGAGCAAAATTAGATGCTAGTTGAAGGCTTTGTTAAGAAGTAGGTGCTTCAGAGATGTGGAGATGAAGCCTATGAAGATTCAGGGCCTTCTACCTGAGTAAAATTTTACATGTCTGATATTTACTGCATGATGAAAATCACCCTTCCTACCCCAAGGATGAACAAATAATTGAAACTTCTAGTTCTGAGCTTTAAAAAGGAAGCACAATGCCTGGTATACCTCTTTGGGCTGTAGACTATATTCCATACCTGGAAACATAGCTGGGAATACTATTCTGAAACAAACACCAGGAGGTGTGAAAGGCTGTCAGCTTTAAGTGGGTTCTACTTTTGGCTGGTGCCTGGCCACTTAGAATAGCTCATGCCAAGACACCAGCAGGTGATGTGAATCACCATTTTGGCAGGAGTAGATAAGGATGGTGTTACATAATGAGGGAAGGATGAATATACTCAGTGACCAGATGATACATTTGGATAGCTTTTAGTATACCTCTACCAAGTTTTGACAGTAAATGGACAAGTGTAATAACTCTGATCTTAGAATGTTGTGGTAACCAGGGAAGAAATTCAACCCCAAGGAATGAAGATCTGAGTCATCTCACCAGGTACATTTCCAAAGTCACAAGAGGTGCTAGCTGAGGATAAGAGGAATTAATTTATAGTAGAGAAAGGAGATAATGAGGGTAAGTTATTGGCCCTGGACAAGCTCCAAGGGTGGGGACTATAGTTTGTCACACTCATGCTTTTCCAAGTTTTCCCCAGGATTAGAAGCCCACTGGAATGTTAGAAGAGTTTCCTAGAATCCAAATGAAAAAGTGCATCTGAGCAGCATAAGGGGTGGACTGTGGTAAGTACTGTAATGTTCTGCCCAGATGTCTCTTTAGTAATGAAGGACTTACTCCTCCAACTCCTAGGAGTGCTGTGGAAGACAGCTCTCAACTATAAGCTTCTACTGGAGAATTGCCTCTACTGAAATCCTGTCTCACTCAAAGGCACACTTCTTTCCAGGGAAGTCTGAGTCCCATCAGATCACCGAGGGAATTAAGTCCTAGCACCCTTGCCTTAACTGGGATAACTCTGAAGGACTACCACACCTCCAGAGCTCCCCATGGGGTCCTCTTAGGTCTTCATTGAGACTACATCACAGCTCAACATCTCCTTCTGCGCAATCCCATTTCCTTCCCTGCCCTTCTACAGGTTTTGATTCCAGGACTCCTTCCTAATAAACAACTTGCATGTAATTGTTCTCTGGGCGTCTGTTTTCCAGAGAACTCAGCCGTACCAACATAGTATACTGACAATATAACTGACACTGTAACTGTCATGAATTTATATATACACATATGTAATTGCTGATAAAACTACAAGAAGAAATCTAGAACTATATAATACTTGTGTAAAGATTTTAACACATTTTAGAAACTGATAGATCAGGAGATCAATATTGTAACAACGCAAATGATTTGAAAACAGTTGTTCTCTGTCAAATGGCATAACTGATGTAACATAATGTCATACACATACCATAACCTAGCATGGCTATATTTTTATGTCCAAGACGTAGAGTGCACATACATTTTTAAAGCATGCATGCATTATTTTAGAAAGTTAATCATACACGAGTTCACAAAAGGTCACAAAAACTTCTAAATAATTGATATCATATGAAACATTTATCTTACTACAGTACGATAACATCAATACAATTGGACTCTTCCAAACATTTGTTGGAAAAATAATCATCAGTGGTAAAAATAATTGAATCAGTGATAAAATATTCTTCCTACAAAGGACATGAAGCCAACATGTTTTATGAAGATATTTTATCAAAAATTGTAACTCATAATCCCTATCTTATACAATAGCTCTTTGTATATTAAGGGGAAAAACCCAGGGCATCAACAACAGAAAGAAATGTGCTTAACCTGATTAAGAGCGCCTAGCCCATGGCAACGCTACCTGAAGGGTCAGATTTGAGAAGTGTTTACCTTAAACTCAAGACAAGAAACCAGTTACTCAAACCACTTTTATATAGCCATTAGGGGAAGCGCCAGCTTGTTCAAAACTGCAAGAAAAAGAATTAAATGATATAATTATTGGAAAGAAAGAGGCACAACTGTTATTTGCAGATGATATCATTGTTTGCATACAAAATACAAAAGAATCCTCAAACAAACCATTTAGAATAAAAATGGTGGGGACGTTTACTGGAAATAAGATCAACATACCAAAATGATTATAATGTGAGATTTTATTCACCAGTAATTAGTACATAGAAAATGCTATTTTAAAAAGATTCCATTGATGATTGCTTTCAAATTTATGTGGTCGCTAAGGGAAAAAAAAAATCTAACAAATGGTATTTAGTGCTTCTATGGAAGAAAATTTAAAACCATACAGAGTAAAAAATATTTTATTTATGCATATATGAAGGTCGCCATCATGAACATATACTGTAAATTATTCTCCAAATTGACCTACAAATTTAGTGTAATTGCAATAAAAGTCCCAATAAATCCTTTATAAGAAATTCGATTAACTTATTTTAAAATTACTGTGTATAAGTAAATGTTCAGGAATATGTAGGACAATTATGAGAACTAGGAGAATTTACTCTCTAGGATATCAAGAATTATTTTAATTATTTAATTGTATTTAAATTATTAAAACAATATGGTATTTGGTAAGGTTAAAAATAGATTTATTAGACAGACTTGAGAGCTTAGAAATAGACCTCGTCTTATATGGAAATTTGATTTACAATAGAGGTGCCCTCAAAAATCAGAACTTATTGGAATAATTGGTTCTATGTATTAAAAGAAAAGAGAATTAGAACATTATCTCTACTATATAAGTACAAATTCCAGGTAAATTAAAGGCCTAACTTTGTTAAAATTATTTTAAAATAAGATATAAAAGGACAACTTTATGAATCTGTGAAGAAAATATATTTCTATACTTGGCGAAAAAGCATAAATCATGAAGAAAATTGATAAATTTACATTAAAAATGTAAAAGTCTGCATAGCAAAAGTTAACAAAGCCAGAGGCAAACATTTTTGAAACGTGCGTCGTAGACAAGGACTTTATCCAGAATATGTACGGAGCACTTCCCCACCTGCAGGGCAGTTGTACGCCAAGGCTGCTCTCACCGAGTACTGTACATTAACTTAATCGCCACAGTAATCTATCTCAGTTTTGCAGATGAAGAAACAGAGCCAACAGGGAGGTTAAGGAGCACACCCAAGTATACACAATGATCAGTGACAAATCTGGAATTAAAACTCGAGCTGATCAGCGCTAAAGTGCTTGTTGTGGACCACCAGGTAGAATTGTGTCTCCCCTGAAAAGAGAGAAATAATCCAGTTGAACAACAAGCTAAAGATACAAACAAGTTATTCATGGAAAAAAAGAACTGAGTTGACAATGAAAATGAAAATATGCTCAACTTTATTAATCAGAGAAATATAATTTAAAACCTGAATGTTTTTTCTCAACATATCAGGTTGGCCAAATTTTAAAAGTCTGAGAATATCAAATGGTGACCATATTTGACAAAACAGAAATCCATACCCTGCTGGATGGAGTGGCAATTGGCACACAAGCTTGAAGAGCAAGTTGGCATTAACTATTGACACTGGTGAAATTGACACTGTAGGCATCTGATAACCCAGCAATTCCGCATCGTCTGGGGTATATAGTCATATATACACAAAATTTACGTAACAAACTTCAATGCATTTTTAAGGTAAACAATTGGAAAGAGTTTAAATTAATGGGAAAATAAATTGTATATTAATAGGATGTAATGTCATTTAGCAATTTAAATGAATGAATTAAATATATATGTATCGACTTAGATGAGCCCGTAAGGTTGTACTGTTGAGTGAAAGTACCTTGTAGTACACATAGCTATGCAGAGTATAGTACATTTATGTAAGCTTTTAGGACATAAAATGACTATGTATCGTTTGCATTTGTGGTACATACATACGGTAGAGTCAAAGTGTGAATACACGAAGGGCAGAGTTTGAACTAACCTCACAATAATGGCTCCTTCATGAGGTGAGTGGGACCACAGAGTCATAATGAGAAAATTTAGTCACACCTTTAATGTTTTATTATAGAAAAGATATATGTGCCCATAGAAAATTTATTAATTCTCTTTAGGGTACTTGGCTTTTAGATTGATTACTCTCTGTACTTTTAAATATATTTTTAATATTAAAATAGGAATAAAAAAACAAGAAATTTGATTATGACATAGTCTTTGTGTCAAAAAGCTCACCTCTATTCATCCTGGTACAGAGTTCTGTAAGTGAGCAGTACCCTTTTAAGTAATAAAGACAAATGAGAAGAAGGCTTCCTGTCTACCAAGCCTGTACTCTGTCTTCTTGGGCTCTGCTTTTGCTTGCAGTGGGGAAATAAACTGTACCTGAAGCAAGGCTCAGTCTAAGCCCCTCCTAGAACAAACGAGGAAACTGAGACCTGCAATGGGAAAACTGGCCTACGGTCAGTGTGCATGGGTGATATGTAGACTGATAAGACTTAGAGCCCAATCTATCAGGACTTGTAAAACAGACTGAAGGCACAGACTGAAGTCCAGCATGACAAATTAGGTCCACAGACAGATTTTGCTGGACTCACATGATGTTTAATTTTTTTAAATAAATGTGAACATTATTATAAACTGGGTGCATAGCAAGGCCCTCTCTGACTCCCTATTTTCTTATGTAGGCACTTTATTTACTGATGTTACCTTCCTGGACCCTTAACATACCTGCATTTGTGATCATCATCATGGAATCTTAGACTCGGAGAAGGTCACCGATGTGCAGTCAGCCCTAAGGTACTGATGCCCTCACCAGCCCTCCCTACCAGAGTGACGTGCTGGTATTGGAACACTGTCGGAAGCTTACCAACTCTGAACATAGGCCGGATCCTTTTGGACAGCTTGGAGTGTTAGAAAGTTCTGCCTTTTAAGGAGTCAAAATATGCTCGCTTGTGACATTCCACTCATTATTCCTAGCCCAGTCCTCTAAAGGTTCATTTAAAAAACTCTAACTGCTGTTCTGAAAACATTCGAAGACAGCTATGACTGTTAAGCTAAGTCTTTTTTATCCTTCTTGATAAACACTGTCCGTTCTTCTAGGTTTTCCAGAATTGCTCCGTTTTCTACTCCTTGCTTACTGTGTTGGCCTCTGCAGCTGTCCCCTGGAATGTGTTCCGGTTCCTCACTACTGGAAGGCAAGGGAGAGTGAGTGCTCCTGGTGATCACTGTCAACATGCCATCTGCTGCTTAAACTATCCAGCTGTTTACAGCCAGAAGACAAGCGTGGCTTCACTCCCGCGTACTCTGCAGCCTTTCCCTGCTTTCCGCACTGTCCCTCATCCTTTCTTTCCTCTGCCTTCACCATTTGCCATGGTCACACATGGTTTTTCCCTCCAACAACAATAAAATATGTGGAGTTTCCTAAACAAACTTTGCTATTTTATATCACTATGGCATTTCATATCCTGTTCGCTAAACATAACATGGAATGTTTCATTAATGATTTCTCATGGGAACTCCTACTTATTCTTCAAAACCCAGCTTTAATGTCGCCGTGTTTGTGAAGCTTTTCTGTGCCTCTAACCCTTTCCTTTTCCTCTTTCACACCCCAATCTAAGTGACTTGCTCCCTTCTGAATGCTGCTGTCCCACTTTCTACACACTTCTAGTTTTGCAGAGCTCGCACTAGGTTATAATGATTCATTTGTAGTTTTATCTCCCTCTTTCAAATTATAATCTCTTCAGGGGATGGTGCCTCAATTTCTTTTTTTTTTTTTGTAATTGCAACACTAAGCTCAGAGACTTGCATAAGATAGGTGCTCAATATATACTTGAATTGAATGTAACTTGGAGACCACTGGATTTATTGTACAGATATAGTTTGTCTTAGGGACAGCTTGAGTTTTATCCAATTAAAATTGAGTGGCTTGGGACTAGGAACCATGTTTTATTTTATTTTGGCTCTCCCAACACCAAGCACAACTCCTACCAGTCAATCAGGTAATTGTTTGAATTAATAAAGATGATTCAGAGGTATGTGTACTGTGAACATTCACCAAAATACAGACTTTCTTTTGGCTATTCAGTGTAGAGAAGGAAAAAATATATATATCATATATATATACATAAAGATTAAATTTGTATTCATACATATATGCACACAGATATCTGTCTACAGCTACCACAGTATATATATAAATAAAACAGCATTGCCTTTAAAATCCTTTGTACATCTTTGGAATTGCAAAGTGCACTCCAAATTATTTGAAGTCCTGTACAATATGTCTCGCCTCCCAGGCAAAGTTTCTTGTTAATTTCCTTTGCCTCCATGAATATATGATTTATTTAACAAAACTTCCATGCAGCAAATTAAAGAACATTTGTTCTACCTGGAGGGATAGTTCTTCAACATCACAGAAGTGACAGGCCCAGTTACCAAGATTCACGTAGGAACAGTGGCCCAACTCAGAATCCCAAGTACGACAGTGTCTTCTGGCCTATTCCCACTAGATACACTTTGGTTTCTAATTAGCCCAGAAGGGAATAGGGAACAAATAAAAACAAAAAAACTGTAGTCCTAACATGCTTGTGGTTGTTGGGGATTTTTGTTTTTCATTTTTTTCTTCTTTGTCGTATCCCCCATCACTCCACAGGGATGTACTCAGAAACTAACATAATTGACTGCATCTTTTCTTTTTCTCTTTCCTCTTCTCTTCTTTTCTCTCTATCTTTCTCTCTTTGTTTTGAAAGGAAAACTTATATTTTTGTTGTTTAATCAGAGAGTAACAAACACTTAGTCATCTGTTTCAAAATTTTTTACTTAGGAAAAGACCTTGACCAATTCCCGTCTGAACCTCTGGGAACCTATCCAAGAGGGATGATCTTCTCTCTGCTCCTTTGCATTCCCAGCCCAAATTAAAGAAGCCATAAAGGAAGCTGCAAAGTAAGGAGTCTATAAATTATTAAATATCAACAGTTAACGTTTTCATCCAGCTTGCAAATCCATATCTTAAAGCAAGGCTCATTTCTAGCCAGCAGTAGGTAGATTTATTTGACTCATTTTGATACTATTTTAGCTTTTATTCCCATTTTTTCTTGGGGCTCAGCATCTTAGAGGATGTTCTTTTAGGGGGAGGTTCACTCATGGCATGTATCACAACCAGGTTCGTGATTGGACATATTTTAAAAAAAACTATGTGCCTTCATTTCTACAGTCAACATATATTAAACTTACTTTGAAACAATAAACATGAGTCATACAGCTCCTCTCTTTAGCAGTATTCCAGTTAACTTTGGCTTCATAATCAGCCACCTCCCATCCCTGCCTCTCCAACATGTTGTCCTTTTCTCTGTATTGCTCACAGATTCCTGGGATCAGGAGTTGAGAGGGCGTGGTGGGGGTGTTTGACTTTATACCACAACGTTTTTGGCCTCAGCTGACAAAGCTCCGGGCTGCGGGTGGGGCCGAAGGCTTACATAATCTGAAGATATATTTGTCAGTCACGTGTCTGGCAGTAGATTCTGTTGGTTGGCGGGGATCTCAGCTGGGGCTGTTGACCAATGTTCATGTGGCCTTTGTATGTGTTTGACTTTCTCACTACATGGTGGTCTCATATTAGAAGATGCCACAGCTTCTAATATGACTCCAAGGGAGAATGCCCGAGGTGTAAGCAGAAGTTGTGGCACCTTTCCAACCTCCGCTAAGAAGGCAGGCAGTATCATTTCCACTGCATTCTGTGGGTTATAAGCAAGTTGCAAACCCAGATAGCTCTGGGGGCAGTATGCATACATCCCCTTTCTTGATGGAAGGTTTGCTGAGGTCACATGGTACAAGAACATGTATGATGGGAGATGTTTTTGCGGCCACTTTAGAAAATGCAACCTGGTACATGTAGCTTATAGTAGTTCAGTAGGGAAGTTAGACATGTGAACGAGTCAATGCAAAAAAGGTTACAGCTTTAGAATAGAGGCATGTGTGGAAAGTAGTGGAATACCTGATCAATCATACCTGGAAAAAATGAGGTCAGCAAAAGTTTAAAAAAAAAACCCAAAAGTGAGTCTGAAGGTGAATGGGTTAGACATAGAGTGGTACACATTTTGGTAGAAGTTGTTGGATTTTGGGTTTTTGAGACATCACTTACGTAAAACACTCTCTCACTGGTAACACAAATTTAAAACACGCCTTAAGTTAAACAAAGAAACAAACAAACAAACTAGAAAACCCTTATACTCTCCCGGGCTTTTCAAAACCTTTTCTCGAGTGGGAGAATGAGCTTGAGGTGGGTCATGGCACCTGCGAATTGGTGACTTTGCTGGGGCGGCAGCAAGCAAAGGTGAAGATGAGAAATTACAATGTTCCGGGCCATGCAATCATGACAGCCCTTGACCTGGATGGAAGCTCTAGAAGCTGTGGAGGGCTGGCAGGAGAACACTGCTAGCCAGGACTTACACTAGCCTAGGGTATATCTTTATTCTCACTCAGCAGATATTACCCCAGTGGTCACTCAGTCCAAGTTTCTATAAGCTTGGTGTGTTGTCTGCTCTTCCAGGTCTTGGGACTTGATAAAACTATGGATTTATGGATGTGTCGGGTTTGGTCCTAAGGAATTTAACCACTGTATGACTTCATTTAAGGGTGAGGTCAATTCATGCAGCTTTGCGGCAGCACAAAGGCAATAAGAGAGGGGCCACTGTTCCTCTCAAGCATCCAACTTATAGAATAGGAAGGAAAAAATTACGTTATTTGTCCACCTGAATTGAAAGTGGCCTAGGAAAGCTAAGTCTCAAGACGTGCAGCTGCCTGACCAAACTCTACTCTGTTGGCATGGCTGTGATCCTGATATTTATAGAAGGAATGTAAGGGAAACAGGGAACAGGGGCAGAGATTCCCTGATGTGCCCTCTGTACATTATCCTCATCACCACTGGATATGTTGTACAGATATAGTTTGTCTTAGGGACAGCTTGAGTTTTCTCCATTTTACAATTAAAATTGAGTTGCTTGAGAATAGGAACTATGTTTTATTTTATTTTGGCTCTCCCAGCACCAAGCACAACTACCATCAGTCAATCAGATGATTGTTTCAATGAATAAAGATGATTCAGAGATATGTGTACTGTGAGCATTGACTGAAATACAGATAGGAGAGAGAGGCAGAGCATGTGTGCATGAATGTCCCCTGCAGCAAATGGGAAAAAGTTCTCCCTGCTTTATTTACTTTGTGTTATTAAAGGAGCATCACTGTGTCATCCGTGCTGAGCCAGAGCTTCTAATTCAGTGGAAAGGAAATTCCAACCCAGTGTGTGCTTAACTTCCCCAGCACTCTAAATTCATTTCTCCCCTTGTCTCCGTCTCATGTCTCCCTTTGTAGTGGAGAGATAGATAGGGCTGTGGTGGCATCTGGCAGTGGGAAACCGCTCTGACAATTTCTGAATGATGTCTAAAGAAATGAATTGAGGGGCCTGCCTGGGGTGGAGACACGAGACAGACCATGCTTTTATTGTCACTGCTAGGTCTGCGAGTTTCTGTGCAGTGCTTATCCATGTGTGTTCTTTTTTGTTCTCACACATAAAGAAAAACATACTGATCCAGATGCTCCCCGGCTTATCACTCCGCATCAACCCAGGAGCAACAGAGGTTTTTAATTTTCCTACTTGCGAGGAACAATGGAAAGTTAGCAGAGGCTGCTGTGGGAGGAGAAAGTGAATCTGCGGTGCAGACTTGTCACTGAAGGGAGAGATGGCATCTGTGAAGGTGGCCGAGAGGTGGGAGGAAGGACTGGGGAGTCACCACGCTGTACCTGTGGACTGGGAACCCTGGACAGCTGTATTCAGCTACTCCTTTTTGCACTGAGGCTGCTCTGTTTTGCTTCTGAGCCTGTGCCCATGTGTTTGCCTCCACTTGGCGCTCTCTTCAGCCCCCTCAGTTATACCCCTTCTTCATCTTTCCAACTCCAAACTGTCTTTCCAGCTTCCATTCTGACGTTACTTCTTCCTCTTCAATATTTGGTTTAGCCCTCCATCACCATCCTCCCTTGGTCCCTGATTTATTCCCAATAAAACCTTCTTATGTTGTATCATAATTTTCTTTTCAAAAAAATATCATTTAATTTTGCACCTAGACTGAAAGGTACTTGAGAGGAGAAAACGTGATTTTTTCCCCCCTGCTCTTCTATTTCTTCTATGTGTCTTGGACAATGCCTATCACATTGTCGGAGCTGAAACAAAATTGTATTTTAGTAAAGAGATAGAAGCCAGAAGTTGCAGGGAAAGAGGTGGCAGAATTAAGGTCCAATTGGATGGGTCAAAGAATGAAAAATAAATGAGGTCTTATACCAGCCAGATTTAAAAGAAGAAAATACAATGTCAGTAATGGTGAGATCTTGGTGAAATTGTTATAAACATTCGAATGACAGCAATGCTACATTAGTAGAATATTTTTTAAAGTAATACCTCGTTTGAATAAAAAATTCCAAACTATATATACCAAATGGACTCTATAATCTTGCTTCTGGGAATATAACCAAAGTAAATAATCTTAAAGAGTGAAAATGTTATATATGTGAAGATGATCCATTGTAGCACTATTTGCAGTAGTGAGACATTGAAAACAATTTGAACAATATGGAAATATTTAAATAATGAAATATCATGCAATATAATACTATATTATGCAGCTATTGAAATGATAAATGGGAGGCTTAGTTTTCAACATAGAAAATATTTATTATATAATTTTAGGTTAAACAATAAAATTGTACCTGTACCATATTTTAAATTATATAAAATTATGTTTTTGAATGGGTAAGTTCTGAATATAAAGAAATGAAAATAGCTGTATTAACTTGAGTGGTTGGATTTTGTGTGTTTTTAAGCTTTTTTTTGTGTAAAGCTTCTCTAGTGTTATAATACTACATTCATGACTTTAAGATGCCATGAGATAATGTGTTTAACACACTCAGCCTAACGCCTGCCACACGGGACCCTCTTTTTCAGTTCAGCCAGCATTTATTGAGTACTTGCCACAGCCCAGGCGAACCCAGAAATGGATATACCATTGATGTTGGGTCAACTGCTCCCGTTGGCCACCTCACACAGACGGCTTTAAGTTCATGTTAAAGTTGGAATCTCTAGCCATGGCTGAACAGCAGCCAAAAGCCAAGTGAATACAATCTTTACTCCCTGAGGGCTATTGTATAGCAGTAGGTGATGGTCACATGATATACCAAGAAATAGAGATTCAGATACTCTACCCCTTAATCCAGTGAGCAATTTGCACCTTGTAAATGAGAAAATGACAACACTTACAGAGGTAAAAGGGACAATTAACAAAATAGAGACAAACCCATGCCTCATCGACCTAGTCCCATTCCGAGTCTCTTCTCTTTTTAGCAGTGACTCTACTTCTGGTCAGAAGTACTTCTTTCACACAGAAATGGGCCAAAAGAACATTTTCCCCTCCAAGTTTCTGCTGTGTAGATAGTAAAGATATTTTTGTTCATCTTATAAGAGTGTAATAGAAGGTGAAGGAATTCTAATTATGATTATGTGTGATTTAGGGCAAATGGATGAAATTTTCCAAGTCTCTGGATTGTCATGTCCTTAAACTGTTTTAATAATTCCACCAGATAGCCACGCATAAATAATTCCACAAGGAATAAAGGCAGAAAAGTGGCAGAGGGATGGTGGAAGGAGTACACTACTGAATCTAACCCAGCGTCTCTGGGGATGAGGGCGGCCTACACGTGAAGGAGGGACTGTGTCCCAGACTCCATCTATGCTCAATAAACGTATTTATATTACAAATAAAATTTAATGTTTGACCATCACTTCAAACTCAACACCGTAATTTTCCAAGTGCATGAAAAATCTCCAATTTCCTGTCTATTGAAGATACCTAAATCCTTGGAGACATTGTCAACTCATTTTGCTTGAGAGCCACCCTCTTACAGCATCAAATCTTTTTTGAAATATGTATGTGACCGTCTCCCCACTCCTACAACCCTATGAGAACCCTATACAAGTTCTCGTCAGCCTTTCCAGGATTTCTGTAACAGACCCTTCAGTCTCAATCCGCAGCAGCAGAATCTTCCTTCGTGCTTATTCTTTCCTGATTGTCTGCTGATATAAAAAACCAGGGCACTCCCTATTTTCTCCTGCATCAAGTCTAATTTCCTCTCCATGGTCTATAAGGATTTCTGCAACTCCTTCACTTCAACCTCTTCCCAGGCCGACCCCTCATTGCTCCTCTGACCACCAGGGCACCCCTCTGCTCCTTTCGGAGTATTTTTGATCCTACTTCACAGGACCTCTTTACCTAGTTCATCGCCATGTCCCAGAACTACCTATTAGACTTGAACAGCTTTCTCTGCTATTTCTTCCTTTTCATGCTGCTACAACTTCTGGGCACTTGGCCAGTGTTCCTCTCATCTTTCAGGGAGCCCTCTTGCAGAGAGCTAAAAGAATCAACAACAGTTTTCAGAGATGTGATCTCTGATCCATAACTTCCGCATCCTTTTTGCGATTATGTCTTACGATTTCTGAAAGTGATATTCACAAACCTCCCTCTTTGGTGGTGCTGACAGAGTCATAAAACCAACTCTCATAACAACTTGGAAAAATTAATCTTCTTTATTTTGTCCATAACACCTGCGGTGTTTCTCTCAAGGCTCCGATGTGCAGAATAGCAAAACAAAATTATTTTATTTGTCCATCTGAACTGAAAGTGGCCTAGGAAAGCTAAATCATAAGACCTGCAGCTCCTTGGCCAAACTCTCTATCCTGTTGGCATGGCTGTGATCCTGATATTTACAGGAGGAATGTAAGGGAAACAGGGAATGGGGCAGACGTCCCTGATGTGCTCTCTCTGTACATTATCCTCAGGATCTGATCATTCCAAGTCCAAATTCAGAGAGCAGAAATGTGAGAGACACACAGAGTCACCCTGCTTCCTCCTCCTGTCCCCTTCCCCATGTTCAGAGGCCTGGTGGGGTTGACTTTGTTCCTTTCTTTGGGCATCATACCTTCTATGGATGTCGAGCATCTTCGAACACTTAAAAAAAAATATTTCCCACCCTCCATCTCCAAAGTAAAAGCCAGAACTTCATTGGTTTTCTGTTTCCCTGGCACTTGCAGCAGGCCCGTGGCCTCGGCTCATGATCAGACACATCCCCCACGTGAGATGTGGATTCGGAAGAAAGAGTGTGGACAAAAAGGTGCTCTCGGCCACACGTTCCCTGGTGAGTGTGGTGGGACACGGCAGATGCCCCCGAGCTTATGGAGGTCTTGGGCGCACACCCCCCGTGCCTGTGCTCTGTGGCAGTGGGACCGCTCTTACATGCGTTCTGGTGGAATATTGTACAACTTGTTCCTGCTGCTGCTGCTTCTGAGCCTGGTTCTCAAATATTCTGGAAATTCCATGAACTGTCTAATATCTTCTAATAATTCTGCTTTAAATAGTCAGAGTGTATTCACTCTAATATAATATAATATACCCATTCCTCCTCACATATACACCAACCTTCTTGTCCAGATCACTCTTAACATATAATTTTGGGGCCTATTTTGATATATGCTAACTGGCAGCTTATAAATACCTGGTTTCCTAGCTTTGTCTTGCTCCTCAGATTCTCATCCTTTCCTGCCATTACCTCAGAATAATTTTGGAGGTGGAAGGTTGCAAGGGGAAAGCACTTTGAAAATAATATTAAAATGTATCACTTTAATATTTATAAAAGCATGAACCCATTAATTATGCTTTCCGAGAAGCCCATGCTAATTTTTAATTTTTTCCTTCTTGAAGATTCCATTTCTCTGGGAATTGCCTGGAGAATTCACTGGCATAGTAAGTCATGTCCTGGAGCCTACGGGGCCATTTGCATGTCTGAGGAATGCTGGACTGGGAGAAAACTCTTCCTCCTTTGGGGAATTTCTTCATATCCACCCCTGCACCTTGCTCTTCTTCATGCCTGCATTTGGCTTCTGTTGGTTCTCCTGCTAGAAAATTCCCATTGTGGCCCTGAGGGTGCTTTCCAGGCCACCTCTTTTTCACAGTGACGGTATCGCACGACATCCCTTGAAGTTTTTCTTGGTGACTCTAACTTCCATTGACTTCCCTCTGCTCTACTCTTGTTCAGCATTTACAGTTGGTGTCATGCGGTTTAGTACTTAGTCACTGCAATACATATCACACCCTGGGAGAAACAGACCTTAAGAGAAAATATTCTAAGGAGTACAGTTTCTCTAGTTTTGCCCAATCTCGACTTCAGAATCATGATGATTATAGATAGAAAGACTCGATTCAGTCAATTGTCATGCATTATAATAAAAATAACATGGGGGTTGTTTCTTCATCTCAGAACTCTTGCATATCTCTACTGAGATGTCTAATCCGCACCTTAAACACAGTATGTCCAAAACTGAACTGCTTCCTCCTCCAAACCTGTTTCTGATGCAGTCATTCTTATCTCAGTCATCAGCAGCTTCATCCCTTCAGTAACCCTGGGGAAAAACCCTGGGCTCATCTTTCTCTTCTCTTTTTCCCTTTTAATCATATCTAACTTACTTGGACATGCTTTAGGCTCAATGTCCCACTACATCTAGAATGCAATCACCTCTCATCATCTTCACAGCTATCACGATCTCTCTCCAGGTTTATTGTAATAGCCTCCTCACTGGTCTCTCCAATTCTGCCCTTATTATCTGTACCCAACCACAGCATATTCTTTACACAATCCATAGAGTGACACTTTAGAATCAATGTCAGATCATGGCACTCCTCTCTTCAAAAGCATCCTGTGGCTGCCCAAGTTACTCAGAATAAAAGTCTAAATTCTTTAATGACTAAGAAGACCTTATTTGACCAAACTCATAGTTACCTTTCTGCTTTCATCTCCCACACTGGTTCCCTGCATGATGCTCTAGCCAGACTCACATCTCCGCTGTTCCTCACAGATAGAAGGCCTATCACCAGCTCAGAGTGTTCCTCTTTGCTGGTCCTTTTGGTTGGAATATTTCCCTTCAAATTTCCAAACAAACACTTCCTCATCTCCTTTGGGTTTTGCTCTCACGTTACCATGTGAGAACTTCTCATACCCAACCCATTTAACCTGATGACCAGCTAGCTTTCACTGGCACTCCCTCTCCTAATTTTCTCTGCAGCATTTCCCATGGCATTCCTTATACATTCATTGACTGTCTGCCTCTTCCAACAGAACAGAGGTTAGCATAGTGCTTGAAGAACAACAGGTACTCAATTAATAGCTCTTAAATGAATGAATAAATAAATGAAAGAGTAGAACCAAGTGCAAACTGAGAATTGATGAATCTGTAATGTACTCTAGCATGAAATCATATTGTTTTTTACATAGTTAACATAGAGATAAATTTTTAAAATCTACCTACAATGTGTAATTTTATTAATAACTCCTAGTTTTTTCTCACCAAATGAAATAACTTGAGAATTTTTACTGTGTGGCCAAAAGAGTCTCAAGTTTGGACCAAATGGATGTTTCTTCCTGCTCTGTCTTGGGTATAGGTGTTTGTTTTAATTTTTAAAATACCTTTTTCTCTCTCTGTCCCACTGGGAATGATCCTGGTACATCTGAGATTGTGATGGCTAATGCCTTCCTTTGGGGGCTCTTGTTACAAAGTCTTACTTGTGTTGGCTCACAGAGTTGGCATACATAAATTTTTATGGAGGTTTTATATTTCTCCAGCAAGTTCTGTACAGTGCTTGCTGCTTGCTCTGTGAATTCCCCTCTCTGTCATCTGTGTAGATTTTTATCTGCACACTGAGGTCTCTTGCCACAACTTCTGTGTTCTCCATACCTTCTCTACTACTCCAGAGGGAAGGTGACAGTTTTTTAAAAAATATTTTTTCTTTGCTCCCTTTAGTGAGAAGAATCATTTGTTTGTTAAATTTCAACTTCAAATAAGAGTCTCCTGTGTAGCACTATCTTTCCCTGTCTGCCAAAGTTGCAGGACATGGTAGGTTAAAAGTCCTGTGGGTTAAACAATATTGACATATTGGTTGATGATAATCTTGTCACCTACCTAGATTTTAGATTCCTTAAGGAACTGAGAGGAAATATGTTTTGCTTTATTTTCCCCATAGAGCATAGCAGAGTTCTGGATACATCATCAATTCTTAATAAATACTTGTTTGATTTTTTCATTTATTTGGTCATATCCTTATATACTCAACAAATATTTGTGGACCCTATTATGTGCCAAGCACACTTATATAACCAGAAAACCAACATTTGAAAAACAGATTTGAATCCCTGCTCTTATGGAGTTTATGTTCCATTGGTGGGAGCAGACAAGAGAAATGGTGATATGTGCTAAAGGAAAACCTGGAGTTGCAGAAATAAGGAGTGCTTGGAAAGGGGTGTTGCTATTCTAAAAAGAGCATTTAGGAAAAGCTTGATAATGATATATGAGGAGAGACTTGAAGATCTGTGGGTGCAATAAGGACATGTGGTGGCAGGAGGGTGTTTCAGACGGATGGAGTGACAAATGCCTGGGTCCTTAAAAGGGATTATGTCACCACTTCACCTTCTCCTCCTCCCGCTCCTCCTCCTTCTCCTCCCCCTCCTCCTCTTTCTCTTCCCCCTTCTTCTTCTTCTTTCTCCTCCTCCCCCTCCCCCTCCTCCTCCCCCTTCTTCTTCTTCTTCATTCTAATTTAGTTATTGGCTCTAGATAACTTTCTGACAATATGCTTGTTGAGTCCAGAGAAAATCCAAGAAGGCATAATAGCCAGAGAGCAGTAAGCAGGGTGGAGAGGATTAGATAAGATCAACGTGGTAGTGAAGAAACAGACCTGAATCCTTTGAAGTAACTTTGTATATTACTCTTGGGAAAGTGGAAAGACATTGGAGGTTTCAACATAGGGGTGGTTTGACTAATTCACATTTAAAAAGACTCATTCTTAATACTGTGTTGAGAATAAACTGGAGGGCAGGGGCAGAACATTTAGTTAACAAGCTGTTAACAATAATCCCACAAGAGGTGGTATAATTTAGACTAGGGTGGTAACTGCAGAGGTGGTGAAAAACTATTGAATTCCAAATATATGTTAAAAATAGAGCTTACTGTATTTGTCAATGAATCATAGGTGGGAAATAAAAAATGAATAGAGTCAAAGATGACCCCAAGTTTTTGGCCTGCGCTAAATATAATTGGCAATTATAGGATGATTGTGCAATTACAGGAATCATTCAGTAATGAGAGAAAATATAATAACATAAGAGGGAGATCAGAGAATTGCCGCAGACACATCATTGAGTACTGAGAGGGGTTGGTGTGTAGTGCATGAGGAAAAGCTTAGCAAGGACACCGACAATTCACCCATAAAAGCAGAATGTTAGGACAATTATCCACTGACAGATGTAGATAGGTGGTTCTGATTACTTTTACTGTCTTGGTTAAATGGGAAGCAAGGTCATCAGCTGAAGGTGATAAGTAGGGAGGAGATAATGGAAGTTTCGAGACAGGAATACGTATGAATTGGTCACTAGAAAAGTGGGAGAATCAAAGGATTGTCTGGCAAAGTGAGGGGCTTATTTGAGGCCATGGATTTATTCAGCAAAACTGTTTTTCTGTAAACATATTTAAATGCTTAGATGGGAATTTTTTTGCTCAGTGGTTGTGTTGAAGGGGGGGGGGGGAAAGACAAGAGAAAGCTAAGTGTGTCCAGACTGCAGAAAAGAAAATAATTATAATTACTCATCGCGAAATTTATTCTAATGTAAAGGAAATAATAATATGGAGGGGGTGAGGCGCTTTGAACAGCTTGTGGAATCAGTCGGTTTTCAGGTGTAGTGTGACAGGTTTGGGAGGAAGAATTATTGGACTCGTAGCTCCTGGAGGAAAGACAACAGTTGCTGGTAGGACAATAAGATGCTTAAAATTGATATTAAGAAGTAGGTACAGTTATTGATAAAGACAGAGTCGAGGGAAAGCCCATGGGATTTGGGTGGCTGAGACACTGGAAGAGAATAAATCATGGAACTGAGAGGCCAGGGTATTAAAGAGATCATCTCCAGACACACTGAAATCATGAGAAAGTGTTACAGGGGAAGAGTATCAGTAAGCCAGGAGCTAAAACCATCAAGAAATGAGGGTTAACCCATCTGGGGATCTATAGATTAAAAAGTAGCAGTAGGGATTCATATAACTTGATGGCATGATCATCAAAGCTAGAGAGGAGTAAGAGGTGGACGTAGGTGAAAGGGCCAAAGTTCTGAAAGGGGCAGAAGAATGAATGACCGATAGTCTGCCTATAAGTAGTGTACTTAGTAGTATGGTGGCCTAGAACTTTCTAGAATTTTCTGAGTTAAACCACTTTAGTTGGCTGCAGGGAAGCTGGTATTTTAGGCAAGATTCAGTAGAAAGGCAATAGGTAAAAGGTTCAAAGAAGAGACAGAGTATACAGGAGCTTTGGCTGATGATTCCAGGAGCATGTCAGAATATATTTTGTGCCTCAGAACATTTACTTAAATTTTGATGGTCATTGTAATGTAGATATGCTTAAGTGGCAGTTAGTAGAGAGCTCCAAATAGCCAGGAGTACTGTTTTTCTATTTTGACAGTTCTGGGCCCTTTGCACGTAAAGAACGATGTAAACACCAGACCCTCTGTATATACAACAATAAAAATGGTCTTTGACTTTTCATTCTAGAAGCATGATCAGACTTTTCCCCAGAGCATCACAGGGCTGGGAACAACGAGTCTTTCCCCCTGGACTGAGGCCTCACGCCAAGATGAAAAACAATCAACTTTCAATTTTCGGTGCTTGTTTGCTTTCTGCCCAGAATACACAGAAAAGTCATTTCAGCAAACTTTTGGGTTAAGTTTTCAAAGGACATCTTTCCATTTCTGCCTGCAAAGGATTTGGGAGTCAATTGCTCCTGGGCCTCAGGAGCTCATTTTTATTATTTAAATGTGGGTATTTTCACAACAAAACAACCTCAAAAAATCCAACTCACTCGCCTGAACCCACCACCGTTTGCTAAATGAAGGAAAACCCCATAATAGTCTTAATGATGGACTTCTCTCTTAACTGTTGTTTTGAGATCACAACGAATCATTATAATCATTAAGTCTATAGCTAAATTATAGTACAGATTTTCAAAGTGCATGGCCAATGCGGTTCGTTTCATAATACCCTCTCCTCTGTATCCCCTTGCCCCGCTCCATGCCCTTATTATTATTCTTCTCAGATTTTTCTCTGTGAAAAAACTGGCTTAATATATTCAGAGTCACATTTTTGAACAGCTTTGTTACCTTCCTGCATGCCTAGCCCTCCCCTATACCCCAGAGCCACTTTCCTGAGAAATGTAGGCAGCAGACAGCTAAGCTAAGGGGTTTCAATCAGTGTTGACTCGCCTGCACAACCCAATGTAGGAGGGGTGGGGAAACATCCTGTGGAGTTGGGGCTCTCAACTTCTGCATAAGTAGGAGCTCTCACCACTTACCTTCCACTAAATCTAGCAAAGGTGGAGGATGTGTGGGCAGATGCTGCTCTTTGAAGGAAGACAGTAGACTTGGGAATCACTCTCTTCTTAGCTCTGTCACTCCCTCCCTCCCCAGCCAATTCAGTCCTACAGAAAACGAGGTAAGGAAGCATGTCTTCTGTTTCTGGCCTAGGCATGTCTTCTAGTGGGGGCAGAAACAATATGGATTGTGTGGGTCTTGAGGAACTGCATGGGGCCTCTCAGACCTACATGTTGGAGAAGTCTATACCCATTCTTTTAGAAGATGCTTATGCAAATAGGATGATATATTCAAGGAATTTGGGGAAAACCATGTGTTAGGCCTTATTGTAAGTGGAAAGAATGGAGGGATATGTACCATGCTGTGAAGTGCTGGTTTAATGAATGCAGTGTTTGATAAGGATAGTGAATTAAAAGGGTTTAGGACAACTGGTTAAACTCAGGGGGAAGAGGTTACGATTACCTTGCACTAACTGCTGAAGTAAGTTACTGTGAATAACACATAAATCACTGCTGCTCCGGAGATGTCCAATTAATGTTGGTTGAATTAAATACTATACATTTGCTATGTAACAATCTCCTTTGGGGGCCTCGAGTTTTGTTCCTGTAACAAAGCTGGCTGACAGAATTTTCTTATAATTTAATAGTTAGAATGCAGAAGCCAAAGTTATGTTGGAAATATAAGGGTGTGTTTTATTCTCAGTTGTGTATGCTTAAGAAAATCAGTGTTACTTTTGCTGGGAAGTCTCTACTCTGGCCAACTCTAAACTCTAAATGCCTGGTTCCATTCAGAATCATTAGACTCTTCAACCTGTGCTTGATAAGGACCGTTAATCTGAAGGGGTGGTAAAAAAAGAAAAGAAAATGGTCTCCTGGAGTGGTGAGAAACTTTCAACTCACTTCCATGGTTGGAAGCTTTACCTGTTTTTCTCCAGTGGGTTTTCGGAAGAGCTAAAGTGGACATTCAAGGTATCTTGTGTTTTAATTATATCCTTTAAGTGCAAGTGTGTATGTGTAAGAGTTCATCTATGTCTAAATAGAAGAACCTGCTCTAATCTCTGTGTTTGGCGTAGAAAATAAGGCTTTTATCAGGCTAATTCAAGGGCCAAAGGAAAGATCGCCAAATATAAAGTCAATGACCTTTTGTAGATGGGCGAAGAGGCAGGAAGATGAGTGGCTGTGAGCTAGGCATAAGGAAACTGTTGCTGCTCTAAATTGCTGCTGTGGGAGAGTGTGAAAAGCAGGACCAAAGCAATGGCATTGGTTCGGTCAAGCTATTAAACTATATAAAACAAA